>QKWP01000027.1:510543-585613 GCA_003550325.1 Gigaspora rosea
TTTTTTTTTTTTTATATTATATATTAATATGCTTTTCTTTTTTTCTTTTTTCGTGGGTCTTGTATTCTTTCGTCGGGTTCAGAATTGGGTGTTTTTTACATTTTCGTAGGTCTTGGATTCTTTCGTCGGTGGGTGTTTTTTATATATATATATATATAATAATATGTTTAGCTTTTCTTTTTTTTGCGGGTCTTGAATTCTTTTGTGCGGAGGTGTTTCTTATGTTGTTCTGTTGCCAGGTTCGGGAGGTTTTTTTTTTATAATTGTATTTGTTTTTTTCTTGTTATTTGCTTGGCTTGCGTAGGGTCTCAACCGTGCACTCAAGACAGTGACTCCAGTAAGGTTTCTCTTTTTTCTTTTTTTTTTTTTTTTTTTTTTATATATATATTAATATGCTTTTCTTTTTTTTCTTTTTTTCGCGGGTCTTGTATTCTTTCGTCGGGTTCAGAATTGGATGTTTTTTACGTTTTTGCAGGTCTTGGATGCTTTCGTTAGTGGGTGTTTTTTACGTCGTCGTCGTTCTGTCGCAGGTTCAGGATTTTCTTTCTTTATTTTTTTTTCTTTTTAATTGTTTTTTTTCCAGTTGTTGGAGTCATCGCTGGCACCGTTATTGGAGTCGTTGTTCGAGTCGTTTGGGGTTTGGGCTGTTGGTATTGCATCGTGGTAAAATTTCGTTGGTGCCGACTTGAATACGATGCTGTGGGTGTACAGTTTTCTTTGGTCCTATTGATGTCTTTGTGGGTTCAGCGTGTGTTTGGGTGCAGATTGTTATACGAGTGTACTTTTTATTTTTTTTTATTTTTTAATTTTTTTTTATTAAATAAATACGAAATTTTAAATAAATAATGTAATTTTTGGATTTTTTTTTATTATTACCGGTAAAAAAAACTTAAAATTTTTTTTGATGATTTAACTATCAGTCACGTGACCGAATTTGATTGGCCGATCATGGCGATGAGTCGCTGCCCAATTTATATTTGTCATATGATTAAATTTGATTGGTTAGATATGGGGTCTAGGATTAAATTAATTGTCTTAATGTAGACCTCTTTGGGGTTTAGGTTATTAGTGTAAACCCTGGGTCTAGGATAAGACTACTCTTATTAAAATAATCTATTTTAATTTTAATTAATTTTAATTAGAATATATTTTATAGCTAAAAAGTATTTAATTCTATACTTTTTAATAAATTTATTAGTTATTAAAAGCTTGGATAACCTTTAAACAATTTTGAATATTTAGATTTTTGAATATAAATAAGATCCAGAAAATTTTAAATAGCCAAATGTATATTGTTGCTAAAAAGTTTAAGCAAAATTATATAAAATATAATATCTAATATAGTAATTAATTAATTTAAACTATAATTGATAATTTAGATAAGATCTGCAAAATTACTATATTGGGACTATACATGAGGACGAAATTGTTTCGGGTTCTAAAACCCGAAATTAAAATTTGAAGACGAAATTGTTTTTGACCTATTTTACTTGAAAAACGAAATTATTTGATACTTTTTTTGAATAGACGAAATTATAAGGAACATATTTATATAAATTTATTTGTTCTTCCTTATAAAAAAATTTAATTTTCTCTAATGAAGACGAAATAGGTCATTTTTAAAAATCAATTTCGGTGGTATCACTAATTAGGACAATAGTAAATTTTGGGGATAAGTACAATATAAATTTTTATTATATGCTAGAATCTGAATAGAGTCCAATAAAAAGTTTTTTTTTTACTAATTTAACAACCAAAGTTAATTAATTAAAAGTTGTAGAACTTGCTAATATGCATCTAATGGTGGTTAGATTATCCAAATTGGTTTAGTGAATATTGAAATATTACTAAAAATGATTGGCCCACTATATAAATTTCTATGTAAACAATATAGAATTTTAAGGACCATGAACATCTTCATACATTACACATTTTAGCAAAAACCTCTAAAATTTGAGAAGCAAAAAACCCAGTTTTGGCAATTATTTTGGCATCCAGTAGTTCAATTTGAATGACTTTTTTTAAAATAAAGCTCTCAGTGAGGCATAATAAGTTCATTCAATTCTGATTACTGGATTATAAGTTATTTAAGTAAATATAGGTTTGTTATTTTCAGCAAATTAGAGCAAAATTGGCCAAAATCCAAATATAACCTATATAAGAGATGTCTGGGTCCTAAATTTTATATAGTCAGCCAATTATTTTTAGTGATATTTCAGTATTTGCTAGACCAATTTGAATAATATAACCACCATTGGATGCATCTCAGTAAGCCCTACAACTTTTAATTAATTGACTTTGATTGTTAACTTAATAAAAAAATACTTTTTATTAGACTCTGCTTAGATTATAGCATATAGTTAATACAGTATTTGTAGGAATTTTGCTCAAATTCTAATTTAAAAATTAAGCTGATCTTATTTGGATTAGTAATCAAAACTTTTTAAAATTACTAGTTAGAAAATATCTATAAATAATATTATGTACCTTTCTAGCTATATAAAAAAATTTAAAATTCATATGCTTATATATATATTTTACAAAAACTTATCTATCTTGTAAACTATAAATCCAATAGTACTAAAAACATTTTATTTAAGCTACTGGATCAAAAGATATTTATAAAAAACTATTAGTTATATAGTATATAAAAAGACATGATCAATAGTTTTTTGTATATATCTTTTGATTCAGAATTCAAATTAAATAGTTTTGGTACCATTTGATTCATTTTATCAAGATGAATAGAATTGTGCCAAAATTATTCAATTAGACTACTGGATCAAATTATAGACAAACTTTTATATAAAAAATTTTTATTTTATTTAGATTTAACATATTTGCAACTTATAGTTATATGCTTTATAGAAAATATAGTTATTAAAGAAGTGCATGTTACTTTGCATATTTTATACAGTTTGTAACATAATGCATAATTTTGCAATCTTCATATCATAATCCTGACAGACTTACTTATACATGATTTTGATATAATAGATAATATAAAGTACACCTATATATCTATCTACTGTCATGAGGATTAAAGAAAGTAATACTATACAATAGTAGTAAGGTTCAAAAAGGCATACATATATACATATGAAGAAGTGGGTCTTATGTTCTTGACATCCATTTTACCTACAGCCTATTTAACCAACATTCATAGAGTTAGTACTAATTGTCCAAAGGTAAATTACTAATTTTGATTGACTAGATCAGGTGTAATATAAAAAACAACAATCAAAACAATCCAACTGATGCTTATTGGCTAGATCACTGCTAGAAGCATGACCAAAATCCTATATACATAAATGGTACACATAATTTTTTATATATTAAAATCATATAGAGGGAATATACATTATAAGGTAACACATGAAGAATAGACAGGTTTTCTATGAAACTTTACTGTTTATTCTTCTGTTGATATATGAATATAGTGTAGAGACTGATTCAAGTAATCTGTATTCTGCTTAACTTTTACTAAACATACATTTTTACTAGTAAATTGTTATAAGGTAATGTAAGTTTGGAATTCTGTTACTTTTTTGGCACTTTTGGCTTATAAAATTTCAATAGCCAGTTCACAAAAGTACTACAATGAAGAACTTACTATAATTTTACGAACTAATTTAGTAAAAAAAACAGATTTGTTATTATTTATTGGTTTTCATTTATATCAATATTATCAAAAAATTATTTGGCTAATTTTTGTCTCCAATTTAAACAAAATTGAAATATCTGAAATCTTCTATTTTCTTTAAAGTTTCTTCCTTCTCTTTTTTAGTATTTTCATTACCATTAAGCCTGCCAACATATAGCACAGGCCAATGACAGACTTCTTTGCTTCATTTATACTATGGGCAGAACGTTTTTTAAAAATAACTAAATTCAACATATATTTAAAAAAGCCCTTAAATTGAGGATTTGCACTTTCAATAATATTTTCAAATTTCATGGGATCCAACTCAAGATTTGCAGATTCTTGGTATTGCCTTCAGTATAATACTTTCTCTTGAAGTGAATGTTATATGTAACATAAAATATTAAATTAAAACCTTTTCATAAAAATTATGTACATAGTTTTTTTTAAAAAAACAAAAGACTGTTACACTAGCTGTTACACTACCTGAACAATTATCATTTATCTTAGATTCAATTTTTTTTTCCTGAAAGTTCTTTTTTTTTTTAAGGGATTATAGAGAAATTTTGCTTAGTAAAACTTGAACCTTAACTGTGCAAACTTTATATAAAAAGGGTTGATTATAGTAAAACACTAGAAAACCCCTTATTATTATAAAAATTAATGACCTGTTTACATACAAACACCTATAACCATCCACAACAAAGTTAAACTTTACCACCCAGAACTTTTGTACAAAACTTTTGTACAAAACTTTTTTTTTATTATCGTATTAATAAAATTAACTTTATATAGAATTGTGACTAGCCAATCAAATTTAATAAGATGTGAATCTGTAGATCACAGATTTTCAACCAATAAAATAGAACTTCGGTCATGCGTCTGCTGTAATATAAAAAAAAATTTATTTATATTTGGTCCTTCGGACTCTAAATGGTTTCCATTTTCCTAGTATTAATAGTAAATTGTTGCTTTTTAGGTAAAATGGGTGTCGGCAAAATGGGTGTTTTCCGTATGAAAAGTAAATGCTTATAACTTACAAACTTTTTTATGATAGTATGTATTAGAATTAGGATTGATCTAATTATCAACGAAGTGGCTATAGAAGAATCTAGATTACCAGATCCTGTTTTACTATTTATTGCATTAAATTTAATGTTGTTGCTTTGATCTTTTTTTTTTTTTTTGAAATCTTATCGGAGCATATAGTTTTTAAGATATCATATGAACATCGAGCATTACACTAAAATTGCTTTCCCTAGTTAAATCCTAATTAAATAAATAATCGATGTTCTTCAACGAAATATTGTAATTAGAAAACTTGTAATTTAACGATGATAGATATCTCGATTATAATTGTTATAAATAATTTTACATGCTAGTGTAAAAAAGTTTTTATAATAATGAGCATGCACACCATCAAAAATTAGCTATCAGGTATTTTCATAAGTACGCATATATCTGTTGGGTCTTTACAGTATATACCTCATAATAATAGGTAGGTACGTACATAGGTAGGCAGGGCAGGACAAATGTACGAGTACGTACGTACTATTATCCGTTATTTGTTATGATAGATATTATCACGTGATTTGTTAAGTACAAAATGACGTAATTGGTAAGTGTCCGAAGCCTTATCCACTTAATGAGATTTGGCAGATTGTTAGATTACTCTCTGGAAATTATTAATTATAAGATATTGGTCATGCAACGATTAATATCATGAAATTTGTTTTGTCGGAGCAAATTTTGTGATATTAATCGTTGCATGATCCAATATCGATGTTATCGTTCAATTATGATCATGATTTAAAAGTTGTGATTGGCTAACTGAGTTTTAATTTGGGATTGTTGTGCTTACGTAATAACATACAAAAATAACAATAAGAAATTTTTTCATGATCAAATGATAATTATCCGACAAACTCATATGATCATGGATGTATTTCTTTCCGTTATTTTTTTAATGTGTTACGAAATAATAACGTTTACTTGAATTAAAGCTCAGCCGACAACTCCCTACCAATCATGATCATAAATTATCGGATAACACCATTATTGGGCAAATTTTTGAATAACGGTAAATTGGTTCAACCGGGTTGGTTCAACCGGGCAAATGATTGGCTGACACGTGCCGCGGAGCGGCACGTGTTCATTTGCCCGGTTGAACAAATTTACCGTTATTCAAAAATTTTTGCCCAATAATGTATCAGGGAATTTCGAATACAATCGATAATTGTACTATCATTAGATCCATATTTTAATACTATAAAAACATTTGAAAAGAACTGTTTTAATTAATTCAAGCATATTTGTTAATGATTTAATTCTGTATGCATATACAAATATATCTACCGTATATTGTATTTTCCTCAATATTTTCAATTGTTATATTTGATAACTTATAATAAAGATTTAATAATAAAATCAAATAGCTATGTACTTAAAACCCTATTCTAACGATCTTTCTAGTTTATGCGTATCAAAAACTTATACAGGAACACTGCAAGAAAAATTAAAAATGCCCATACATTAAATCTTATCATCGAAAATCGCTTTTCAATGTTTTTAGTATCGTCACCGAGTCTACCGGTGAACCAATCGAATCTCCATCCTATATAACCCCATTCTTTTCTGCATAATATTCCATATAATCTTCCTGATTCACTGGCAATTCGTACGATTGAAGACTCAGCTGCTGCAATTATACGACGATACCCTTTTAAATTTGGAACGTATGATTCTGGTTCTAAAATCACGAAGCGAATAATATCAAAAATCATATTTGCAATAACTACTAATAGCATCGATACGGTCGTCATGAACGTTAACCTATTCAATATTTGATTGTTTATCATGATTTTCGTCAAAAGGAAAATTATAATAAAAGGCGCGTGTATTAATAAAAGCTCTGCGCTGTTGGGGAAATTATCTTTATACGCATGCTCCGGATACATTTTAATCAATTTGCCATCTCCATAGGCCCATTTAGCAAATCGAAAATATGTTCTTTTGCCATTGTTCCACCAGGGGTGGACAGCCTTTATTGAAGGTGCTCCTCGGAAACCTTCACCGTCTTGAATATTTTTTGTAAAGAATTTTTTTTTTTTTAAACAAAAATCAACGTCTTCGCCACCTCCTGTTTTTGGGAATTCAGTGTCGAACTTGACATCTTTGCAACGACGAACTAGTAAATTTGCTGTCACTCCCCATGGAGCGTCTTCTTCAATTTCTTCGGCAATATCCCAAAAATAAGTTATTCCTGCCATTTTTACCGCACTTGTAAATATAGTTTTGCTTGCGTCTGGGAATTTAGTACATCCGACAAATCCGCAAGCTTTTGGATATTTTCGAATCATTTTTTCTGATTCTATTAAAATGTCTGGTTGTGGAATTACGTCATCATCTAAGAATAAAACGTAATCCGCATTTGATTCGGCTAACCCTCTGTTTCTTGCTTCGCTTGCTCCAAGGTTTTTTCCTTGTACCCGAATTCTAATGAAAGCGTCATGTTCAAATTTTTTTAAATCTTTAATATGCGGCGAATTAGGATTGTCCACGATAAATATTATTGATGTAGATGCAGTATTTGATCTTTTAAGCCGGATTATAGGTTCTAGATACTGCATTTGAACCCTATATGTTGGTACCACTACATCTAGAGTAAGGAGTCTAGGAATAGGGTCTTTACTTTTATTGTTAATCCATTTTTCAACGGTTAATACCGCATTATCTAAAACAGAAAAGCTCCAGTCATGAAATATTCTTTTATAGCGTGGTTTTTTACTGCCCCCTATAAGATTCATAAGTTTGATTCTTTTCGGCATGACAGAACAACCAAATCTACGATACAATTGGAAAAGAAATGGATCTGCATCCTGATTGCTAAATATGGGTGGAAATGGTTCACCATTAAATATATCAATTTGAAGTCTTGACATTACAGGAAATGTTGGAAATCCTGGAAACGTTATTTCTGTGAATGCAACGATTCCGAAACCGCATGGCACCTTTTTTTCATTTGATATTTTTATAAATTCTTCATGAATTTTCGACATCCAATTAGTACTCTCGATTATGATATCGTCACCAAGAAGTACTATATAGTCGCACATTTGATTATATGCATCTATAGCTAAATCATGCCAAATCGTACAGATGGATCCGGGAGGCAAGTCAAACTCACGCGTTACTACATCATTAAGTCCGTGTTCATTAAGTATTTGTTCAGCTATATTCTTTTCAATAGGATGGAATAAAGCGTCGTCTTTATCAATCCCTATAAAAAACTTTAGCGAAAATTTAATACCATTAATACCCATAATATCTACTTGCGTTGTTTCATAGACACTCTGGGCAAAGTTATGCAAGTTATAAAGACAATCTTCGGGGCTTTCAAGCCCACGAGATGTAATCGGAAGAAGAATTCCGAACTTAATCCCTTCTTTTAACGTTTTCGCTACATTGCTTTTTTTTCTGTAATTTTCTTTCATTTCTTTTCTCATTGATTCATTTTCACATTTATTAATGTTGTTTTCAATTTCATCTTTTATGCACATCGTCATTCTTTCTATACCCTTTCGAATCGATGTTTTAGGGGTCCAATTAAGAATTTGTCTTATAAGTGTATTATCTGAATCACTATTTTGAACATCGGGTTTGTTTTCATCTGTTATCAACTTGACCTGTTCTCGCGCTATTCCAATAGTCTCGAAAGCAATATAAGCTAATTCTCTTATTGAAATAACATTTTCGGACCCAATATTTAATGGTTTAGAATAATCACTTTCCATTAATTTAATTATGGCATCGATACAATCATCAATATATAAAAAATTACAGCATTGATCACCAGAACCCAATATTTCAATTTTATAATACTCTTCTTCTTTAATTGAACAAATGGCTTTGCGAATTAATGCGGCTAAGTCATTTTCTTTTCCGCCAATCCAATTATTCCCTTCTCCGAATATAATATTCTGGAGTCTTGCAATTCTTAACTTTGTCGAATTAATCGATTCCATTAAAAAAAATTCACTGTTAAGCTTTTCGCGAGCATATAGACTTTGTGGATTGGGGTCATTATTATTCGATTCACCAGAATTAAGCTGTTTTTCTTCTGGGTATATGCATGCTGATGATGCATAAAAGAACTTATCTATCCCTGCCTCAATTGAAGCTTGTGCTATGTTTACTGTGATTAAATGCTCATTTTTATATGCGATAAAATTGTTTAATTCATGAGCATATTCTATTCCTCCCACGTTTGAAGCGAAATGAAAAACCCAGTTGACATCCTTTGCTGCCTTATGGCATGTAGATAAATCTCTCAAATCTCCAAGAATAAACTCGGTACAATAAGTTTCTGGATTTTCAGTTAAATCTCGTGAAATGTCCACAATTCGAACATGGTCGCCACGATTGTGAAGGTATTTGGCTAAGTTCTTACCCTGATATCCAATTAAAGTTGTCAAAATGATTATATAAAATTATATCAAAGGTAAAACATTAAATTGTTTTAATGTAGAATATTACATACAATAAAGCCGCAGCCGCCGGTAATTAGAACTTTTAACCTTCGTTCAATTACCTTGTTTGTGTGTTTGACCATTTTTTTTTATTTTTTGGTTGAAAATTATTCAATGGGCTTCTAATATTGTATATATATATATGGTTTTGTAGTTAGACTTTACAATACAACAAACGTACGTCCGAATGCATTTCAATAATTTATATTAAAAATATAAACACGTATTTAAGTACAGTAAGGACCAAGTTAATATATCATATATACGTAATAATACGTAATGTATATTCAACAAAAGTTGGTCTAATCTAATTATCTTTCGGTAATTAGGTAATTATATATTTCTTTAAGATATTAGATTGTTTACATTAATGAAAAGCTATCTTTATCAGTTCATCTCTTCATTTGATAAATTTTAATCGATGACTTTTTGAAGATATGTTATTGTTTCTAAATCGGGGAGATGGGTACCCACGTGATTTTTTGAAATTTTAGTTAAAATTAGTGTTAGAGCCTATTTAGCATTAGGGTCGGGGTTAAGGTTCGAATAGATATATAGGTAAAATTGCCTTCCTGTCATTTTTTATTAATGGCCCAAGATAGGTTTAGACTGCCGTTTTTATGTTCTTGCGTTTTTTTTTTTGATTTTTGACTTCTTCGGGCTAATCCGTGCAAACAAAATTTCGCGACTCCGGTTGGTTGATTACACGAAATGTCACGTGGGTACATGGCCCAGATCTAACTGCTAAGCATTTTTGTAAAATCGATACAGATAAATCTTGAATTTTCAAATATCTTCATAATAAGGTGTGAAGAAGGGTAAAGATATAAGGGATAAGACGACGTCAAATTTTCTCATAGTTATTCCAAAATCTATTTTCTTAATAGTTCATGTCTATAATTCAGACAACATACTTTGCCAAAAGCGTCTGGTATGTATTATAATATAATTTTACACGAAGTTTTTTGTTTCAGCAAGTGGCGTTTTATGGTCTGGAGGCTTAACTAATATGTCATTGACTTGCGGTGTAATCTATGAATTGAACAAGAGATCTCTATTTAAACAGGCTAAATTTTAGTAGTACTATTTTGACTCTTATTTATATAATGTTTAACTTAGTATTTCATTTATTACACAACCATTGCAACATACTTTGCATAAATAACAGATCCCAATTTTTTACATAGCTAAAAAAACAGCACAGATTTTTTTGACACTATTCCTAGTTTGAATAGATTAACTATTTGAGCTTGTATTTAACTGAATATAGTATTCAATGTCTTTTAACGATAAGAAAAAGGCAACATACAGTATTTTCGCGAAACAGCTCCCACCTGCGCGATAGAATATGCGCATGGGCGTTATTTTGAGGCAAAAATAAAATTTTTCTTGAACCTGACTGATATATCAAATCATTTGTTGAAACCCTAATGTGGATACGCGTCATTTCGGAGCAACCATGTAACTATTGTTAAGGGACAAGATTTTCCCATGCTAATTATTTTGCGAAAATACAGTACGTATTAATTTATACTTTTATATCAATGTTATTAAAATTTGTTTATTAGTCATACCGTATTTTCGCGAAATAACGCGCAAAGGTATAATTTCAAATTTTGGCCAGGATTAAGCTTAATTCTGGCCAAATTTCGAAATAGCGCCCTGCGCGTTATTTCGCGTAATACTGTAATAACATATAATAACTAATTAAATTATAAATGATACTATATGGTTATCAAAAATAATAGGTTTATTAGATTTGGGTTGTAAAACAGATACAGTGAATTTTTAATAGATAGAATAGATTATCTGTTAAAAATTTAAATGTATGCTAGTATTAGTATTAATAGATTTCATATATAATAATTTTTAATAGACTCAATTTATTTAACATATGCAGTAAAGTTATGTACAATCAATACTGTCTAATTGCATGCCATCCGTCAGAGATTTTTCATGCATATAGACAGTATATGCATCTAAGTTATAAGAACTATTTTTGCATTAATAGTTAAAAACCAAACTTTTTTATGCAGTTAGAGAGTATATGCAATTAGACAGTATGCAATTAGACACAGATCGACTATATATATTATTAATTTTATTATTTGCTTTTTGAACCGATTGGGTAGCTGAACCGAACCGGACAAATTTGGTTTAGCTGGTTGGACAAAATGCGTAATCGGCTAAATATAAATGAATCGGTTAACCGATTAGCCGGACATGGACATATAAAAGATATGCCCAAATTATGGACATGGACGTTTGGACATTGACTGTCCATGGACTGTCCATGTCTGCTTGGACATATGTCCATGTACACCATTGCGTGGGTTCGTATTATTTCACCGACATAACATTTCACCGACAAATACTCACCGCAAGTTCATTTTACCGACAGTTTGTTTCACCGAAGCTCATTTCATCGACAAGTTTATTTTTAAACAGCACACTAAATTTAGTCCTAATTCTACCTAATTCTACCCTAACCCTAATGACAATGACCAGAGTTACTTTGTCGGTGAAATGAGCTTCGGTGAAATAAACTGTCAGTAAAATGAACTTGTCGGTGAATAATTGTCGGTGAAATGTTATGTCGGTGAAGTGATTGTCGATTAATTGATTGCCACCCCATTGGGTACTGGTACCTATCACTCAACAAAGTATCTGGCAAATTTTAATCAAGCTCTAGGCTTTAAATGTAAAAAAAAACCCAAAACGCTATTTGCCAACGTTACATAGTAACGATAGGGAAGTGATCACTTTAATATCATACCTTATTATTATTATTATTATTCGGGTTAAGGCATCTATTAATGAATTAAGTCTCCCTCCAATATACAAAATTGAATCATTATTAATTCGTGATCCGCCTGGACCAGTGAAAAACCATAGTAAACTGTGGAGATATGTTTACTATTCTCAAGGATAAATTAATTTGTACTAAATAGACTTTTATTGAGCGCATAACAAACGTTATAGAGGAGAAAATTACGAGCATAATAGTACTTGAAACATTAAAATCGGCCCAGCGGATCATGAGATATGGCATTTTTGTCTTTACGATTATATATTTATTTCTGTTTGCATCATATAGTTGTGAAGACAAAAACACATATATCTTACGAACCACTGTGACAATTTTAATGGTTCAACTACCATTGTGCTCGGAATTTTCTCCTCTAATTGTCTGTTATGCACACAAGGGAGATTTACTTAGTACGAAATTGATTTATCATTAGGGGAACGCCAGATGCGAAATTTAATACCAAAAATCACATGATTTTTCACTGCGGATTGTCCAACTTAACTGTTAACATATTCATATTTTACGTACTATAATTACGCATTGAGTAAATTTTATAGCTTTTAGATGCACCGATCTTTCTTGATGTACCGGTCTTATAATAACTGGATCACTCCATTGTTGAGATGCTATATCAAATTTGCTAACCCTCATGCCTTCCACCACCAATAGAAACAAAAATTATACCATTAATTTCATCATAACAAGCAGATCTGTTACTTATACCCGTACTCGAAGATAAGTCTGTCTAATGCATTAATGATATATATTTTTTGCTAAAAGATTTTGAACATCAAGATAAATGTACTGGTTCCTAACGTATGGGTTAGGATCAGAGTTATTCCATCCGCCAAGAAAATAATCAATAAGAACTAAGCTGTGCCCTGCTCTTCTTTCAGGAACAAATGCAAAAAATATTATTGTGAGAGCGAATAATACAGAAAAATAATAGCCAAAATAATTTATTTTAATTAAAAACTGAATTATTAAATTATCATTAAATTTCCATTTTTTATGAGTTCATAAATTACGAATACTTAAAGATATTTTAAATGAATTATGGAGAATTCATATAAACTTATACTGATTTTTATATTTTACAAGATCAAAGCACTAATGAAGATACACAATCTTATATTGCCGATTAGGATTGTCTAGAAAGAAAAATGAAAAGAAGATATTTATGAAATTATGTCCTAGGTGCACCTGAAATTTTATCCCACAAAGGCATTTCCCAATTTTGCCGACACCTATTTCTCCGACACCAATCACACCGACAGCCATTTCACCGACACCCCACAATTCCGACAACCCCGTTTCCCGACAATTCATTTCCCCGACAACTTACTTCCCCGAGTCCTTTTCACCGACATCCCATTTTGCCGACAGCCACTTTCTCGACATCCCATTTTACCGACATCCTATTTCATTTCGTCGACAGCTATTTTGCGAATTAACTTTCGTTTGTAACTATATATATGTCGTGCGTCAGATTAGACCCGGCCTAAATTAGATTAGGGTTAGGGTAAAATTACGGTAAAGTTAGGGGTTAGTTTAGGCCAGTTGTTGCCGATCATTTAATGCTGGTCAACTGATAGTACGTCGGATTCAATCTGACGCAAGGTTTAATCTGACGCACAACATATATATAAATAGATAACAACTGATTATTAGTTCATAGAGAAAGCAATAGATCGATTACGATCATCTTATTTTAAATTTTTCCACGGTTTTTTTGGCTATATAGCAAATCAAAAATGACATTCAATAATTTGAATAATTTCCATCACATGAACAAAATGATTGATAATCAAAAATCATTTACGTAATATAAAGCTAATCTATTTGTGAAGCTTTATTAATAGCTGTCGGCGAAATGGGTGTAGGTGAAATAGAATGTCAGTCAAATGGGATGTCGAGAAAGTGGATTCGGGGAAGTAAGCTGTCGGGGAAATGGGTTGTCGGGGAAATGTGCTGTCGGGGAAGCGGGCTGTCATTGAAATGGCCATCGGCGAAATTGGTGTCGGATAAGTAGTTTTCGGCGAAGTTTACCGAATCCTCAGACAAATAGTGGTTTATACAAGCAGCTGATCTTTGTGAATTTAGTATTAATATGCCAGAAATGTCTACCAGACAAAGACCTTTAATAGACGTAAATTTGTTACCGGTATTGATCTTGCAATCAAAATTTGCAAAAGATTATGATCAGAGTTTACACCTGAAACCCTAATAGTTCTATTGAATTGGCAAAGAAATCTGATCTACAATAACAGCCTAAGCTATGAATATTACTAGTTTGCTTAAAAAATTAGCTTCAAAAGATGAAAATAAAATCAAAGCCAATTTTTAGATTTATTATAATATTATCAATAATTCTTCAATATCATCATGATAATATGTACTGTACACTAGCAAATTATTAACACACTAAAAATACAAATGCTATTAAAAATGTTATTTAAAAAGAAATATCATGTTATAAATAATTAAATTATATTTTTATAATTTTTAATTAAGAATTGTCTTTAGCAAGTAAATCTATTGGGTCTATTGATATTCATACTAACAAGTACTACGATGTTAAACTTATTTATAAATATACAAATTTATTACTTTATTTAATGTTTAGATTACTAAATAATTATTTTGGAAGTATAATTTATCAAAAAATTAACTTAACACTGTGTTATTTAGATCCTTTATTTAATTCTTATATTTTATAATGTACAAAAAATTTAATTACTTTGTTGATAAACAAAATTAATAAAATATTATGTAATTATGAGCTTGAATAACTTTATTTAATAAATGCCCTTCATTTAGATGATTAAATTAAATAAGTAAAAGGTTTTAATCAATAATATTCTTGGATTTACTTCTAATTTAACAAAAAATAAGAGTTTATAATAATAAATATCCTTAGGCTTAAAGTGCTAGTTTATATAATAAAAAACAAACGTCCTTAATAAATCCTTGAAATGTTAATAAACAAACCAATTTTACATAATAAATTAATAATTATTTTTGCGATAATTTTTCATTTATCAAATTTTCACTAAATTCCCAAAATTTCTTAGCCAAATCATCATCTTTAGCGAATGAAGATTTTTCACCTTCTATACCAAATGGTTCAAAATATCTTCCACGATAATTTTTTTCTTCGATTTCTGGACTGGTAGCACAATATAATGTAGTAATAGCTCCATCCTCTGTTGAGATTAAAGACGACACCAAAGTTTCTGACAAAGATAAATCATTTCTTCTTACCAATTTGGTATCTACGACACCTAAATAGATAACAAAATAATAAATCGTATAAATTGGTTAATTAATATAGATTTTTTTAGTTAAATTTTTTAAAAAATTTATTTATTGTACCTGGATGAAGAGAGGTAGCATATATTTGTTCTCCTTCAAGATATCGTTTGTTTAATTCGTTAGTAAATAAAATATTTGCAAGTTTAGATAGTGCATAACGTTGCATTGAGTCTTGAGCATTTGGATCATTCAATTTTTCGAATTCAATTACATTCTCAACATATTTATGAGCACGACTGCTAACATTTACTATACGTGCTGGTTGTGAGGCTTTAATTTTTGGCAATAATGATTTAGTGAGAAGCTAACAACACAAATAAAAGTTTGTTAATATGAATTTTTAATTTAATTATATAATTATATAATAATTTATTTATTTGCATATTTATTTACTTACAAAGTGTCCGACATGATTTACACCAAATTCCTCTTGAATTCCATCCTCAGTAAGTGAAAATGTACTATTTATTATATTAATTTAATTATTCAAAATGCTCTTACAGTTACAAGTGAAAGAAATTATAATTTTAACATTATTACTTACTTTGATGTGACACCGCATTGTTAATTCTGATAAAATGAATAAAAATAATCAATTATGGTAAATTTTTTGTAATCTTTTAAGTTATTATATAGTAAACATAATAATAGAACTTACAGAATGTGTAATGGTAAATTTCTTGCCAAGAAATTTTCAGCGCATTCTTTAACAGAGTTCAAACTTTTTAAATTCAAATGTAAGAATTCAACATCATGATTACCAGTCTCGGATTTGATATTTTCAACGGCAGCCTGTCCTCTCTCGATACTACGACCTAACAAGAACACGTGAGCATTTTTTCTGGCCAATTCTCTACATGCAATATAACCTATTCCAGCATTTCCTCCCGTAACGATTGCAACCTAGAGATAATTAATAGATAAAAAAATTCAATTTTATATTCAATTAATCAATGATGATAATAATCTAGTTACTTTTCCAGTCAGATCAGGAATTTGATCAAAAGTAAAATGCTTTTTTTCAGAGGGATTCATTTTTTGTTTTAGCTTTTTCTTTTTATTTATTTATTTATTTTTTTGAGAAATTAATTGAGCTTAAAGGAGCGTAAAAAAGGCATATTTATAAGTTTTTCTTTAATTATAACTTAGAGTTTGGAACTAGATAATTAGATATACTACTACGAACTGAATAATTTAACCGATAGCCGATATGTTAAATTGCCGGATAATTTAGCCGATAGCCGATATGTTAAATTGCCTATTGTAGTAATATACAATTAAGGGTATGAGCTGCCGTCAATAGAATTCAGGCAGATTAACATTTTTTAATCAGCCTGATTTCTATTGATGGCAGCTCATATACATATTTTGATACGTATATCGCATACAAAAATAAGAAAAATTAAGAATATTAGCCAAAGCGTGAATTATGAAATAAAGATAAAATAAATTTAGAAATTGATAGTAAAAGAAGTTTAAATGAATAAATTATAAATTAAAAGGGAAATTACGAAAATAAAGGTAACATTCCCTCATTAATATTAATATCATTTTATCAGAGATAAATTGACACGCTGGTTAATGCAATTTTTTTTCTCACCTAAAGATGACAAATCAACGGTTTCTATATCATTTTATCATAGATAAATTGACACGCTGGTTAATGCAATCTTTTTTTATCACACCTAAAGATGACAAATCAACGATTTCGATATCATTTTATCAGAGATAAATTGACACGATGGTTAATGCAATTTTTTTATCTCAACCTAAAGATGACAAATCAACGATTCTCTTTCTGTATCTTGCGCAAGTACGTACGTAAAAATATTAGTATCATAAATGCATAAATATTAGTTGTATGATGAAATCAAATCCTATTTTTAAAAAAATCTAACGGGTTAAAAAAAAATATGAATTGATCACCATTTTACATGATCTGAACATCTAAAATTACCAAATTTCGCGAAGTGCATATTATACGTCGTTTCTCAATTTACATCAATTATTGCGTCATTTGATTTGAAAATAGTTATTGGATGCGAAACAGCCAATAGCTATACATTATTTGGCAAGCACTATCATAGCAAGCTGCCGGATAATGAATTTACAGAATCCTATCAGGAATGATATGTAAATTGATTTAATTTTCTACCCTATAGGAACAATACCAACGGTCCATCAAGAACGATACTTTTGAAATAAATTTGTTAAGAAAATTCTCTAAACAATTTGCATTATCAAATTCACAAATGACGCAACTTAATTAAGAATTGACGGTTGGGTTTAGGCATCTAAATTAGGATTTGATTTTCATCATGCAACTAAAAGATTAACCTTTTTAAGCTCAAAATATCTATATTAATATTATTTTTGTACGTACGTACTGTATTTAAGCAATGTTTTTATAGTATTACAGAAAGAGAAATCGGTTTAATTGCTATCTTTAGGCTGAGAGGAATAATGTTGAATTAACCGACGTGTTAATGAGAGAAGGTAACCTTTATTGATGCAATTTCTCTTTTAATTTATTTATTTATTCTTCATTTAAAATTCTTTTAATACCTATTTCGAAATTTATTTCATAATTCACGCATGTCATTCCAATGATCTCTTAAAAAATTACTAATTTCAAGTTTTTTCTTTCTGATACGTAGTTTGCAAATTTGTCACCGAATGAAAACATGTGGAGCATGTGGAGTTGAATTCTACTTAAAAAAATAATTTAGATAACTTCTGAAGGTATCTTTATGAAATCTATTCAATATTAGATTAATTTTCTTATCATACGCTTTGGCTAATATTCTTAATTTGTTCTTGATATTCTCATAATGATTCATCTATATTACTACAATAAGCAATCTAACATATCAGTTATCGGCTTAATTATCCGGCAATTTAACATATCGGCTATCGGTTAAATTATCCAGTTCGTAGATCTACTTATCCAGTTCCAAACTCTAAGTTATAATTAAAGAAAAATTATAAATATGTCTGTTTTTATGTCCCTTTACGCTCAATTAATTTCTCAAAAAAATAAATAAATAAATAAATAAAAAGAAAAAAGCTAAAACAAAAAATGAATCCCTCTGAAAAAAAGCATTTTACTTTTGATCAAATTCCTGATCTGACCGGAAAAGTAACTAGATTATTATCATCATTCGATTAATTGAATATAAAATTGAATTTTTTATCTATTTATTATCTCTAGGTTGCAATCATTACAGGAGGAAATGCTGGAATAGGTTATATTGCATGTAGAGAATTGGCCAGAAACAATGCTCACGTGTTCTTGTTAGGTCGTAGTATCGAGAGAGGACAGGCTGCCGTTGAAAATATCAAATCCGAGACTGGTAATCAAGATGTTGAATTCTTACATTTGAATTTAAAAAGTTTGAACTCTGTTAAAGAATGCGCTGAAAATTTCTTGGCAAGAAATTTACCATTACACATTCTGTAAGTTCTATTAATGTATTATGTTTACTATACAATAACTTAAAGATTACAAAAAATTTACCATAATTGATTATTTTTGTTCATTATATCAGAATTAACAATGCGGGTGTCACATCAAAGTAAGTAATAATGTTAAAATTATAATTTCTTTCACTTGTAACTGTAAGAGCATTTTGAATAATTAAATTAATATAATAAATAGTACATTTTCACTTACTGAGGATGGAATTCAAGAGGAATTTGGTGTAAATCATGTCGGACACTTTGTAAGTAAATAAATAAGCAAATAAATAAATTATAAAATTATATAATTAAATTAAAAATTCATATTAACAAATTTTACACGTATTTGTGTTGTTAGCTTCTCACTAAATTATTATTGCCAAAAATTAAAGCCTCACAACCAGCACGTATAGTAAATGTTAGCAGCCGTGCTCATAAATATGTTGAGAGTGTAATTGAATTCGAAAAATTGAATGATCCAAATGCTCAAGACTCAATGCAACGTTATGCACTATCAAAACTTGCAAATATTTTATTTACTAACGAATTAAACAAACAATATCTTGAGGGAGAACAAATATATGTTACCTCTCTTCATCCAGGTACAATAAAAATTTTTTTAAAAAATTTATCCAAAAAAATCTATATTAATTAACCAATTTATACGATTTATTATTTTGTTATCTATTTAGGTGTCGTAGATACAAAATTGGTAAGAAGAAATGATATATCTTTGTCAGAAACTTTGGTGTCGTCTTCAATCTCAACCGAGGATGGAGCTATTACTACATTATATTGTGCTACCAGTCCAGAAATCGAAGAAAAAAATTATCGTGGAAAATATTTTGAACCATTTGGTATAGAAAGTGAAAAATCTTCATTCGCTAAAGATGATGATTTGGCTAAGAAATTTTGGGAATTTACTGAGAATTTGATAAATGAAAAATTATCGCAAAAATAATTGTTTAAATAATTGGTTTATTTATTAATTTATTCTGTCAATATTCGGTAAAATGTTGATAGGTTGCTTTTTTCCGTTATAATATTATAAATGTATTAGTTAAATATATTTCATGTAATCTATCATTAAACACTAGATATCTAATAAATTAATATTGTATTTCTAAACCATAAGTACCAGATTTTTTTGTACCAGAGAACATTTGTAATGAAGCATATTAGGAACGAATACAGGTTTATATGATTATGTAGCATTTTGAACTCAAAATCTTAGATCTGATTGATTCGTGTATACTGTATATCAGATATACATACGCATATAGTATATCAGATATTTTATGCAGTTATCATTTAAAAATTAATTGCAATAAAAAAAATTTTTTTTTTTATATAAAAAGCATGATCCTATTCTTACTGTATTATTTATTTTCACATATCTTTTATAAAGCCTTATATTTATATTTATCTGGCAAACTCCTATGATCATGAAATTATTTCTTTTTGTTATGGTGTCCTCGGCTTTAAATCTACATAAAAAATAGCTTTACAAAAAATGCTACTCCTCTTTTAAAAATTTATAAAATGTAAAACTAATCCACAAGT
This sequence comes from Gigaspora rosea, assembly GCA_003550325.1. Taxonomy (NCBI): domain Eukaryota; kingdom Fungi; phylum Glomeromycota; class Glomeromycetes; order Diversisporales; family Gigasporaceae; genus Gigaspora; species Gigaspora rosea. Next base: position 530,861 of record QKWP01000027.1, read on the forward strand.
TTTGTTCTTTATGTCCTAAAGAATAAAACTTGTGGTTTAGATTTTAATTTAAAGCTAAACTGGTAGAGCAGTAGCCTTTTAAAAATTGCCAATTTATTAATAAATTGAAAAAAGTGAACGTATATGTTTTTAATTTAACCCAATCAGAATGCAGCATTCTGGTCACGTGACACTTCTTTTGGGGCGTCGAAAAAATTTTTGGTTTCAAAACCAACAAAAGTCACTCCCTAAAAAAAAAAAAAAACGAGCAACTGTGCGTTTTGATTGGATACTCTTATATCACATGACTTTTTAGCAAAAGTGAACAAATCATAAAATTGTAGGTTTAAAGCCGAGGACACCATAGTAAATTATTAAATCAAGGAAAATTAATATATAAACTTAGAGCCAGTATTCAAGTTTGTTTTTGTTCCTAATTAGAAATATTAAAAGATGACTTTTAAAACAATGATTTTATATAGTTATACCGCCCACCAGCGCGTTATTTGGTGTATGTACACGTTAATTAGAGTACGTGCATGGGCGTTATATCGAGACAGGGATTGATTTTTTAATAAACCTGTTTTTCCAAGTAACGACTGTGTGCATTATATATATAAGTAGCTGCGCCAAGAGAAAACCGGTACTTATGTTGCACGTTTAAATTGAGTGTTGTGGATTCTAAATTGACTTACGTTGTAACAAAATTCTAAACAAACTTAATTGATAAGAGAATTCAATTTCCACTTAATATGGGGTGTTATCTATTAAAACAGCCCTTTTTTACATATTTGTTTTGATTTTCGGACTGATCCGGGATTCATAAATTTCACGATTTTGATTGGTTAATTATAGCAGGTAGACTATCGGATAATCTCGTGATGTGTTGGCCTTACACGGCCTCGTGTAATTTTTCTTTTACAATTATCTTGATTTTTTTATTATGCAAATCGACCTTCATTTATAATTGAAAAATATTGATCATGTCAAATTTTATATAAATCTAATGAAAACTCATTTTTCAAAAAATTGCAAAAAAGGGCTGTTTTAATAGATAACACCCCATATGTTGATTTAGAATAAACTCAATTAACGATTAACTTGATCATTTAATTAATCAGTTAATCATTAACCAATTCGTTAATTTTATCTTCTCTAAAAATGACCGAACCGAATCACAAGAATATCCATTTTATCTCAAAGTGCATTTGAAAGTTTGCTTACTAAATATCTTAATAATAAATCTGCTAATCGACGCCGTAAACCTTTTATTACGCGAGATGATTATGATTTTTGTATTAAAGTCTTACATGATCTATTAAATACAACAATGGAACAGCAAAAGATCGACACTGGGCTTTGGTTTACGGAACATCAGCAAATCCGATATATCAACTTATTAAAGTAAAGTCGAATTTGCTAGTGTGTCCTATTGATAAAATAAATGGTGTACTTTGCAATTTACACTAAGATGTTTTAAAACATATTGGTTCTTCAAAGTTATGGGATGCTGTATGTAAATTTATTTTTAATTAATTAGCAAATATTCTATCGCTATTTATTAAAAACTATATAATAATCAATTAACAGGTCTCTGAGCAATACTGTAAAAAATTGCACAACTTGTGCAACACGAAGAAGCTTCCCAAAACCTGTTGCAGCAAAACCAATTATTGCAAATAATTTTCTTAATCGGGTACAAATTGATTTAATTTCAATGACAAACCTCCCAGATGGAAATTTTAATTACATCTGTCATATGTGTGATCATTTCATGCGATTTTCTTGGGTTCGAGCATTAACAAGTAAAAGGCCAAATGAATTAGCTACATTTCTTTTTAATGTGTTTGTGTGTTTCGGTGCACCTACTATCCTTCAAACTGATAATGGGTGCAAGTTACAGCAAAAGTTATTCATGAATTATTAAAAATGTGGCCAGAAGTTCATATTCAACTTTAGGTCGGTTCGGAAATTCTATTTCATTCCAACTTAAGTATATTTAGAATCCACATAGGCGGATTCGGGATTCGATTTCGACGTACGTATAACACTTATATCACAGATACCAGATACAGTATATATGGGTGCGCGTTATTTAAGGACGCGCATGGACGTTATTTTGAAGCCTCGTATACAGTACTAATTAATTAACTAGTTTTTGAAATAATATAATATAGGTAGTAAAACATCATGGGTGCATTTTAGTAAAAGTTTATAAAAATTTTTTTTAATATATACAGTATAATAAAAATTATTTATTTTTGTTATTTTAAGGTTCATTAAATTTTATTATGTTTTTAAAATTTTTATTATGTTTTTTTTATATGGACGCTTTTAATGTTCACCGGGTATGCTATTTCTCAAGAATGACTTTAGTAAATGTCATTTGAAGTAATGTTCAACACCCTAAAAACCCTAACCTCTAACTTTAATTTAACCCTAAACCCTAGCCTAAAGTCTAATTTCAACTTTTATAAAATCTTAAAATAATAATCATATATCGGGGAAATTCACCTCCGGTAATTTCTTTTTATATATGTAGCCAAATTTTTATTTTATAACATTAAAAAATCATGTCCTTTTCAAGGCAAAGATCCCATTTAACTTTAGAATACAATTAAACTCGTTAATTAATATTGCATAGGTCAGATTTGCCAAATCTTAATATGCCGGATCTTCACTATAATGTAACTTCAAATATAATGCGATATAGACTATGGTCTAATATAATCTTATAGCTCTATTACAACGAATTGAAGGCAAACTCGTAAATAAGACAGCATGAAAGATGATAAAGCACATCGGCATATACAGTAAAACATATATTAATTATGGACCAGAAAATTTAAATGTTAAAGAATAAAAACTTGAACTTTTACCTTGAATAAAATAACTCTTAGTGGTTTGAAATAGTAATTTTAGAATGAGCTCTAATATCATTTTGTTAAAAGTCATTAATTGTCATATTATCTGTTAAACGATTGCAGGATTATATAAAAGACTCCTAATCGAGATTGATAAACCAATAGTAAATTGAACCAAAATATAACTAATGGATAGGGAAATAACAGTACAGTGTATTAGTTAATAGAATCAACGAAAATATTAAAAGAACTGAAAATTCAAGCAATATTTTAATTATCGGACAATATATGTCTTACATATCAGGGTGCTAGACATGTTTGTTAATTTTAAGAATCTATACCCAACTCACTATGGTTTAATTACATATTAGTTCTTTCCCAAAATCATTAAACCCTTGACAATTACAGTGATTAAAGTTTTGTTATATATTTACCATGTATATACGTACGTACGTACATAAATATGGTGGCAAACAGTGTGCTGTATGTATCCCTAATACCTATGAATTTCTATAAACTTTAACATTCAAGATGAATTCAAGAAGTCTATGAATGCTAATATCCAAGAAGCTTTATGAACACTGATACAGTATCTTAAAAAAATCCCACGAAGCATAACCTATAAATTCTGGGACAAACTAAAAATTTGCACATTTCCGAATCATTTTGATTTCGCTCTATAAAACACTTAATTCTCCGGAAGTTACATCACTATCTCTGGAGTGGAATTCTGAAAAAATAACAATATAGTTTCCGAAGAGTTGTGTGGTTAAGGCGAAGTCGAAGAGATTTGGAAATGAATAGACTTGTCCAGAATTTAAGAACAGTTGTAAGCAATCCTTTCAGATATGTTTAAAATCTATTTGGCAGAAAACAATGTAATAAAAATTTGTGCTAGTATGTAAAAGTTTATCATGTACAGTAGTCATAATGTGTCATAATGTGTCATAATATCATTTTTTCCAATTTTATATAAAAAAAATTTAAAAGCATAATTAATTAAATAATATGTGTAATTATTTTCTCGTAATTAATTTTTAAGAAACCATGATAAAAAGTGAGTCATATTTAATTATGATTCTTCGAAATAAATCTCGGTACTTTAAATTTACCGACGCTGTATATTTGAAACACACTGTGTATCGTGCATTTTTGACTAGGGATGTAAAATTAAAGCATTTTTACGTAATTGTAATTTTGCGTAAGATTCGGTAAATTGAATTTATAATTTTGAACACATTTAGAGATCAAATTTTTGGTGATTTAGGAGTCTGTAAATCTAGTACAGTATGACGTGAAAATTACATGTAACACAACCCTAATTTTGACTGTCTCGAACTCATCCAGGGGAGGTCACAAAAATTACAAGTCGGAATGCATCGGAGTGCGTCGGAATACTGGTCGGCAGGATCGGAACTTATCAAGATCATAAAAATTTTACTAGTGAAATCATATCCCTTCATTAAGTAAAAATGCCTAGCTGGTAATTTTGTTATAGAACCTACTAATCACTAGGGCTAATACCGTCCTATATCCTACACATCCGACCCGAAAATTTGGTGGTTGTAACACCAGGGCGTAGTATCGATTTACCGGGCAAGTGATCTTCCGACGTAAATAAAAAGTTTCCTCGCGCAACCCCATAAATTAATTTTTTTTTTTCTGTCAATTTTGTACGTACGTACGTCAAATGGTGGCACCTGTCGCTGTTCGGCGTATTTTTACACTCTATACGATAAATATATATTAAAAAAAAAAGAAATATCAAAAAGATCTGAATTTTAACATACAATTCTAAGTATACAGGTGCATTTTTTTCTCATTGTGAACAGTTTATTTTAATTAACAAAATAATTATTGTTGCATTAAATTTGCGTACCACAGGTAAAATGATATCAAATAGGGTACCAACAGACATCCTTTTATTGCTGCAAAATTTTGGCGCAAAAAAGAGGTCAACAGAATGTCAATAGGAATGATAATAAGGCATCTATAGGGTACCAATGGGGTATCAATAGGGTATCGCGATTATACTTGTTGGTCAAACCTGGACAAATCCCAAACCCTAAATTATTTATAAAAAATTAAATCAAACAAATAATCTTAAAATTTTGAAAGTATATTATTAATAGCTATTAAACAAAGATTATAATAAAAATTTTGAGCTATTTGGCCAGACCCTTTGGGCTTGTCCACTTTAAGTTTATTTAAAGTGGACAAACCCAAAGGGTCTGGCCAAACTCATAGCTCAAAAATTTTATTAATAATCTTTGTTTAAATAAATCAAGCATATTCTTATAGCTATAGATAAAATTTTTAAGATTTTTTATTTGATTAAATTTTTTAGTAAATAGCAATCATTTTTTTGGGGGGTTTGGGATTTGTCCAGGTTTGGCCAGCAAGTATAATCGCGATTGATTCCAGATTGTAAACAATAGGGAGTCAACATGATGAAATTCGGCTACAATCGGATAACCTTATTGATTACCAACAGTTTTATATTTAGTTGGTTATATGTATCAGTATGAGTAATAATGTATTTATCTGTACAAAGATGAAAAAAATAATAACCGGTACTTAATAATTAAGTAAATAATTGGCCGGAGCGTAGCGCCATTAGTGTCTATGCAAAGTGATACAAAAATTACCTTCCTGATGTGCTTCATATCTTGACAAATTTTACTTTTTTTGATATACTTGCATATATATTATGTAAATCTTATCAGAAATGGAATTTGGAAATTTTTTGTTTGTCCGCACGCGTGTCTATATTTGTGCTTTAATGTTACCAACATATGCATATTAACGGCTCCGGACATATAATGCGCCTAGTATATAAAGCAGTCCATCCAAGAATTCGAGTAATTAGATAATTTAAAAAAAATGGAAGCCCCTACGAACAATATTCCAACAATTTTAATTGTTGGAGCGGGTATAGGTGGACTTAGTTTTTATCATTCAGTTCGAAAAAATCTTAACCAAAAATTTAATGTTAAAATATTTGATCGTGAGACAAGCCCTCAAGGTTCTTTTTTTTTAATAAACTTATTTTTTTTAAAAAAAAAAAAAAAAACAAAAAATGAAAGTTTACTATTCATTGACTTTAATTACTTTGTCATTTTGCTAAAATAGATCGATGGCAAGGTTACAATATCCAAATGAATAAAAGAGGTATTACTTCTTTATTCTATTGCACACCAGCTGAAGTTCAAGCTCGTTTTCCCGAAGCAATGCCAAATCCAACCCCTAAAGAACATCATTCTATAGTAATTGTCGACCATGTCGGGAGACATCTACTTTATTTTCCACAAAAAAAATTTAAAAGCGTATATGAAATAGAACCTCTTAAACATGATTTTGCTGGTATGTTGATATATCGAGATAGATTAAGAGACGTTTTATTGGAAGGTGTTGATATCCAATGGGGTAAAAAATGTGTTGGATATGAAGAAAGTGATAATGGTGTTTGGGCATTGTTCGCAGATGGGACCAGAGAATTTGGTGATTTATTAATTGGTGCTGATGGAATTAATTCACCAAGTATGTTATACCATCTCTTTAACATAATTTGTTTAATTTACCCGATAAAATAAAATAAAATAAATAATATTCTTTATTATAGTCCGAAAACAAAAGGTTCCTAACTTAGAAATCTTTGACCTTGGTATAACTAGTATCGACGTAAATATTGCAATACCAAAAAATTTGGCCGACCGATTGATGTCAGTTTATGCAAATGCGGTATTACAAAAATCTCTTGGCCGAAATGGTGATTCAAGTCTTTTAATGATGCGCTATATTCCAATCGATCAATCTGATGAACCAAGTTATAGAGTTACCTTTGGATACAGTTATCCGACAAATCTTGATATTAAAGATAATATATTAATTGATGATAATGATCCTGAATCTGTTATAAAACATGCAATTTCAAGAATTAAACAATTACGTCCACCTTGTGAATTAACAGATCTAATTATTGAATTATTATCATTTGTTCCGTTATCTTATCCGGGTGAAAAGTATCCATTTCGAACGTATCATCCTCCACGACGTCGTCAACTTCGTGATATTAATCCATCTTCTGTCCCACCATGGAAAAATGATAGAATAGTTTTGTTAGGTGATGCTGCTCATGCTATGAATCCACTATTAGGATTAGGTTTGTGTTTACCGGTATTAAAAATGGTCATATAAAAAATATTTAATTAGCATTTATTTTCATATATAAATATTTTTTAGGTTTAAATAATGCAATACAAGATGCCGATCTATTGACAAAGGAATTACTTAATTACGAGAATGAAGATTTAATCGAGTGCATTCAACGATATAATGAAAAAATGCGAGTTCGATCATCTAAAGAAGTGATGAAATCACGTAATTCGGCATTAAGACAACGACGTCCAGTGGGAAATCTTGGTCTAGTTGTTAGATATTCTTTCTTTAGAGTTGTTAACGCTATTTTTTACGTTATTGTATTTATTAAATCTCGTATAAGTTTTTAAGAAAGCATAAATTCTATTTACAATATATCATCATTCATTTTTATAAATTATTTCAATGTTATTTATTCAATTGGTAGCATCTGGAAATTTGCATGGGATTGTGTGCCACAATGACTAGGTGATATTAATTAATTAAAATTTATAAAATTTATTGCTAATGGTAATATATGAAAATGAATAACATTGCAATACGTTATACCCCAAAAAGCTGTCAAAAATAATTTATATATTAGATCTATAAATATTTAATTTTTAGAATAAATGTATGCAACGCACCCTAATTCATCGCACGTATGTAATTTTTACCCATACAATCACTACAATCACTTGAACAATTATATGTGGATTTTAGCAGGGCTTATGGTTTCAAATCGATACCCAAACAGCCAATTTCAGCATCAGCCGTGACATATATTTATATCGAATCTTTGGTCAAAAAACGCAATCAGACAACAATCAAGTGATTGTATGAGTATGCAGCGATCTACATCGTTTGATAATTTGGATGATGCTTACACAGTAGAATATGTAATTCCGGACGCTGTTATGAAATGGATGGCTCGATCAAGATTGTAATAAACCATTTGAATTCTAACTAAACCACGTACTGGTTCTATTTTATATATTACTTTTCTTATTCTACCGAATGTAATTAATGTAATGAGCGTTTTGTTTTGTGAACTTGGTTTACTAGTTTTATTTTACATATTAACTTTTCTTATTTTACGGATGTAATTAATGTAATGAGCATTTTGGAAGTAATGATAAGTAAGTATTTCGTTCTTTTTTTCTGTGAACGCAGTGGTGGCGCATTAATCAGCCAAAGTAATTTATGTAAATTACCAATAAAGTCAAGTACAATTACAATAAAAATCATTTATCAAAGATATCTAAAGCTATTTATACTCAAATCATGTCCTTAAACAGTATATTCTCTTCGCTTCTTCATAACCTTTAGTCTATAATATTATAGCTATTCGAATTCAAAGGATTGTGATTGTTGAAATTTTTTAACAACCAAAAATATTGTAACTATCAAAGTTTTAATTAAACTAGCGATGTACATGTGGCGGGCGACGAAGTCGCCCGCTTGCAATTTTAAATGGCACTTGACTTAATATGTGACACATTTACAAAATTCTATTGGTACTATACTGTGATGATTTGTAGGCTAGCAAGAAGGAACTTATAAGAGTATAAATACTATTTAAAGGGAAATAATTTTATCTTTTGTAAATTTGTTGATATTGATCTGTTCTTATTGATCAAAATGAGAGTAAGGCTTGATTTTTAATTATATGCTAAAAGAAATGTAAAAATAATTGAATTATTTTTATTTATGTTTTTTTGAATAATCAATTGTAAATACGATCGATGGGTACAGGAGTGGTACAGGTTTAATAATATTTGTGGTTTGTTTATTTTTTTTTAAAACGGATAATAATGATAGATTATAATGCTAATGATAAAATTAATTGAAAACAGGGATAAGATAAACAAAGAATAAGTAAGGCGAAGAATTCTGATATTAAATTTACTAATGCGGTATATACTAGTGGTTAACGTTGTGTTAGTATTGGAATTATCATAATTTACCATAAGTTGCTGTAAAAAATTCTGTTGCAGAACTTACTCACTATTCAGATGTGATTAAGGTTAGTTGCATTAGAATTTCGTAATATTTCTATTATAGTTTACTGTAAAAGAATTCAGTTACAGAATTTATTTGCTAATACGATAGTTAAAATCGAATTAGTATTGGAATTTTCATGATTTCTATGTAAAAAATTGTTACTTGCTATTCCAGTGGTCCAGTATTTGCTTAAGGTTGAGTTGGTTGCATTGAAATTATAATGATTTACTATCTGCTATAAAGAATTCTGTTACAAAACTTATTCACTAATGAGGTACATACAGTAGTTGAGTTAATGTTGGAGTATATGATTTTCTACTACTGTATATGCTACTGTAAAATTCTGTTGATAAAGCTTACTCTCTAATTTGATACACACAGCGGTTAAGATTGAGTTAGTATGGGAATTATCGTGATTTTTACTGTAAAAAATTCTGTTACAAAATTTACTCGCTCTTCCATGACCATAGTATAGTTAAATTGGTTATAGTTAAATTTTCATGAATTCTACCAATTTACTGTAAATAAGTCAGTTACATATTAATTCGCAAATGCAATACATACAATTTGATGGATTCGTATTATTTCACCGACAATCACTTCACAGACATAACACTACACCGACAACCATTTTACCGACAAGCTTTTTTTACTGACAAATAACTCACCGACACTCGATTTGCTGACAAGCATGTTTTCACCGACACGTTGATTTTACCGACACACACTTCACCGACAGTTAATTTTACCAACAAAATCAACTTACCGACAAGCTCATTTTACCGAAAATAGAATTTACCGACAAGATTATTCTACCAACAATACAATTCACCGACAAATAATTCGCCGACAAACAATTTGCCAGATGCCTTAAGTATCACAGTTGATGCTGAAGTTATAGGGTCTCAATTTGAAACTATAAGGCCTGCTAAAATCCACATATACTCTGTAAATGAAATCTATACCCAAACCCTATCCTAACCCTATAAGACAAAGACGAAAAAAACATCCAAAGAAAATTTTAAAATTTTATATCAAAATAGGTCATAACTTCAGCATCAGCCGTGACAATAATTATTATTATCGTCGCATAATATGTAATTATTCTTAGTAGTTTATTACATTGCCGTGGTCTAATTGTATTGTCGACGAATTGTATTGTCAGTAGAATAAGCTTGTCGGTATATTCTATTTTCGGTAAAATGAGCTTGTCGGTAAGTTGATTTTGTCAGTAAATGTAACTGTCGGTGAAGTGTGTGTCGGTAAAATCAACTTGTCGGTGAAAAGGAACTTGTTGGTAAATCAAGTGTCGGCGAATTTTGTGTCGGTAAAAAAAGCTTGTCAGTAAAATGATTGTCGGTGTAGGTTGATGTCTGTGAAGTGATTGTCGGCGATTTGATTGCCACCCCAATTTGATAAGGAGTTATTATAATGATCTCTACATAAAAAATTCAGTTACAGAACTTACTTGCTATTATAGTGATTAAAGTATGTGGTTAATTTGAGTTAGTTGCATTCGAATTAATGTAATTTCTGCCAAGAGTTACTGTAAAAAATTCAATTATAGAACTTATCAATAATGGATACACATAGTCGAGTTAATATTGGAATTATCATATTTTCAATTATGAGTTACTGTAAAAAACTCCATTACAAAATTTACTTGTTGTTTCGTTACTAAAATATGTAATTAAGATCGAGTTAGTTAGAATTTTCATAATTTCTACCATAAAATTCTGATGTGGAACTTACCCACCAATACAATCCAATAGTGGTTGAATTAATAATGGAATTATCATAATTTCTATTGTAAGTTACTGCAAAAATTCTATTACAGAACTTACTAGCTGTTATTACAGTTGTAGTTAAGAATGAGTTAGCTTGCAATTCTTGGGTTGCATTAACAGGGTAAAACATTTTTAAAAAGAGTTTCAAGGGTGCATTTAAGCTTCAGGAGTTCATAAAACCCGAAGCATCAACAGCCTGTCAATGAAGTGACAGGGAGATCATTATTGCGAAATCAGATGACTTTATCAGATCATATGTTCAATTTGTCATTTTGATTGTATAGTTCTTGTTTGATGCAGGTATTTTATGATAGGCAAGGTTGTTTCAAGGATTTTAAGGGCCGTTAGTTAGTAGAGAAGGTTATCTTTTTTTTTCGCTATCGCTCACCTTGTAGTGAAAGCTGGCTCTATCGTCCCGCCCTACCCACCATAGGTGAAAAATCACTATAGGTGAAACCCACCATAGGTGATTTTCATCTTTGGTGAAAATCACCATAGGTGCGTTTTAGTAAAAGTCTTATCATTTTTGTAAAAAACTAGAAAATGTATGAATAGCTAAGTCTCGCTCAGCATCTTCGCTTCTCTGCAAGAGCAAGAGCATGATGAGCATAGCTATATACAACGCTTTCAACTTTGGATACTGTAAATCTACTTTTTTAGATATCGTTTCGCTAAAAATGGATGAAAACATCTTAGCTAATGAGCTTGGGAACTACCTTTATTGAAACTATGCGTATCACAAAATCGAGATCGGCGCATATTTGATTAGTTAGATCATGTGATTGGATGCAGCAATTTTATTGGTTGAATTATAAGATATTGGTCATGCGGCACGTTTCGACCAATCAATTGTTCCGACAATTATGATCATGATTTAAAAGTTGTGATTGGCTAACTGAGTTTTAATTTGGGATTGTTGTGCTTACGTAATAACATACAAAAAAATAACAATAAGAAATTTTTTCATGATCATATGAGTTTGCACGATAACCTATTAATATAATGATAAAATTTTATAATTATTATCATGTACTTGACTAATTGATTTAGTACAAGAAATAAATTTGCTTTTATCTTGAATAGTGTCTAAACAAATAAAATTTAATTAATGTTTAATTAATAAAATACGTGCATTTATAAAATTTTTGATTATGATTTTACCATAATAAATTGTTTTAGTAGAAGGAATAAATTTACTTTTAATCAAATTCAGAATATGCTTTCCATTTTATATCTTTAAGTTTGTTTAATATTGTATCAAATTCATGTAATTCAGATATAATTTTCTCACTATTTTGCCATTCTATAAAAATTTCACAAAGTTTTGCCGCAGATGGACGTTTTTCTGGCTCTTTTTCCCAACATTCTTTCATTAGATTTATATAACATTGTGGTGCATTTTCAATAATGCTCGGTCTCAAATCTTCATAGCATATTTGGAATTGAAGCTGTGTCATATGATTTTGACTATATAATACAGACTTTCCATACAAGATTTCCCACATAATTATGCTAAATGAATAAATATCTGATGCTGTTGAATAACGTTTGTCTTCTAGAACTTCTGGTGCTATATATGGCAAAATTCCATACACTCCATTAGATTCTTTTTTTAATTCTATATTAGCTGTTATTGAGAGTCCTAAGTCTGCAATATATGCACTATGTAAGTCGTTTTGTAGTATATTTCCGCTGTGCAAATCTCGGTGAATAAGTTTTTGATAGTGAATTATTTGAAGGTCAGCGACAATACAATATAACAGATTTAATTTATCTTTCCAATCTAATTGTACTATAGAATGTAAATTTTTACGTAAAGATCCCATTGATGCATATTCCATGACAAGAATATAATCTTCAGAGGAAACGTGTTTTGATATACCAAAACACTTTAAAAAAGTTGGATTATTGAGACCAATTTCACAATATGCCTTCAACTTGTTATTAAAAGAAAGTACATTTAATTTATTAATTTATTAATTTAGTAATTAAATAAAATCATTAATAAATTAATATGAATTTTAAAGCCTACTTCTCTTATGAATTCATAGTGATGACGTTTTGACCCATGGACCAATTTAATCGCGACAGGCTTTAATGAATTTTTATCTTGATCAAACCACTGAGCACGAAATACAGTTGCAAACCCACCTCTTCCGATTTCATTGACGTCTTTAAATTCATTATACGGGATCCATGACAAAGGGTACTTGTTTTCGATCAATATTTTTTTTAAATCTTCATCAATATCAGAGTTTTGATATACCCATTTATTTGTAGCTGATCAATAATAAAATTTTAATTAATCATAAATTATAATTACCTTAATTGAATCAAAAACATAGAGATTACCTGATGCTAGCTCGTACTCTCTAATTATAATGTACATAAAACAAAAAAACGAGTAAATTGAATGCATTAAAAAAAAAATAAATAAATAAAAAGAAATTAGGTATTTACTTTTGGTACCAATAGTTTGCCTTTTGTAAATCTCTTGGCACGCATATTCCATTTCGATAACAATAACCAACTTGAAGCATTCCACATGAATTTCTCAACTTTGCAGACTTTAGATAATTAATGAATGCTTTATATTCGTCCTTTTTAACTCAAATTCCATGTTGATAACAAAAACCGACATGATACATTCCATCAGCATGTCCTAACTCGGAAGACCTTTGATAATAAACGAATGCCCTATATTCATCCTTTTCAACACCAATTCCATTTTCATAACAATATCCAAGATTATACGTTCCGCTAGAACTGCCCATTTCTGCAGCTTTCTGATAATTTAAAAATGCAGTATGTTCATCTTTTCAACTCCTGATAACAATAACCAAGATCACACATTCCATTTACATTTCCTTTTTCTGCGGATTTTTGATAATATTCGAATGCCCTATATTCATCTTTTTCAACTCCAATTCCATTTAAATAACAATGGCCAACACGAAACATTCCATCTGAATGCTCTTTTTCTGCGGATTTGTGATAATATTCGAATGCTTTATTTTCATCCTTTTCAACCCCAATTCCATTTTGGTAACAGTAACCAACTTGAAAAATTCCATCAACATTCTCCATCTCTACAGATTTTTGATAATATTCGAATGCCTTATTTTCATCTTTTTCAACTCCGATTCCGCCAAAATAACAATTACCAAGAGCAAATAATCCACGAGAATAGCCCATCTCTGCAGATTTTTGGTAATATTCGAATTCCTTATTTTTATCTTTTTCAGCTCCGATTCCATCAGCAGATTTTTGATAATATGCGAATACTCTATATTCATCCTTTTCAATTCCAGCTCCATCAAGAAAACAATCAACAAGAGCAAATAATCCACGAAGATAGCCCATATCAGCAGACTTTTGATAATATCCGAATGCCTTATTTTCATTCTTTTCTATCCCAATTCCATTTTGGTAACAGTGGCCAACTTGAAAAATTCCATCAACATTCTTCATCTCAGCAGACTTTTGATAATATTCGAATGCCTTATTTTCATTCTTTTCTACCCCAATTCCATTTTGGTAACAGTCGCCAACTTGAAAAATTCCATCAACACTCTTCATCTCAGCAGATTTTTGATAATATTCGAATGCCTTATTTTCATCCTTCTCAACTCCGATTCCGTCAAGATAACAATTACCAAGAGCAAATAATCCACGAGAATAACCCATTTCTGCAGATTTTTGGTAATATTCGAATGCCTTATTTTTATCTTTTCCAACTCCGATTCCATCAAGATAACAATCAACAAGTTTACATATTCCATTAGCGTATCCTATATCAGGGGTCGTCTAAAGCCATGTACCCACGTGACAATTTTGTGTAAATCAACCAAACGGAGTCGCGAAATTTTGTTTACACGGATCAGCCCGAAGAAGTCAAAAAACAAAAAAAACGCAAGAACATAAAAACGGCATTCTAAACCTATCTTGGGCCATTAATAAAAAATGTCGGGAAGGTAATTTTACCTATATTGGTCCTAACCCTAACCCGACCCTAATGCTAAACAGACTCTAATACGAATTTTAATTAAAATTTCAAAAAATCACGTGGGTACATGGCTTTAGCCATCCTATATCAGCAGATTTTTGATAATATGTGAATGCCTTATATTCGTCTTTTTCAACTCCAACTCCGTTTAAATAACACTGGCCAACGTGAAGCATCCATCTGAGCTACCTTTTTCAGCAGTTAAATAATAAATAAATGCTTTATATACATCTTCTCTAACTCCAATTCCATTTTGGTAACAATAGCCAGTTTGGAATATTCCACTAGCATTTTCAAACTCGGCGGAATTTTTGTAATAGATGAACGCTTTATGCTCATTCTTTTCAACTCCAATTCCATTTTGATAGCAATAACCAACTTGAAACATTCCGCTAGCATTTCCAAAATCGGCGGATTCTTTGTAATAAATAAACGCCGCATGCTCACTCTTTTTAATTCCAATTCCATTTTGATAGCAATAACCAACTTGAAACATTCCGCTAGCATTTACCAAGTCGGCGGATTTTTTGTAATAAACAAACGCTTTATGCTCATTCTTTTTAACTCCAATTCCATTGAAGTAGCAATTACAAAGAGCAAATAATCCACGAACATAGCCCATATCAGCGGATTCTTGATAACATTTGAATGCCTTACTTTCATCCTTCTCAACTCCAATTCCATCAAGATAACAATTATCAAGAACAAATAATCCAGGAGAATAACCCATCTCAGCAGATTTTTGATAATAAATGAATGGCTCACTTTCATCCTTTCCGATTCCGATTCCGTCAAGATAACAGTCAACAAGCTGATGTATCCCATCAATAGATCCCATATCAGCAGATTTTTGATAATATAATAATGCTTTATATTCATCCTTTTCAACTCCAATTCCACTTAAATAACATTGACCAACATGAAACATTCCATCTAAATTACCTTTTTCTGCAGATTTTAGGTAATATGTAAACGCCTCGTGTTCATTCTTTTCAACTCCAATTCCATTTTGATAGCAATAGCCAGTTTGGAATATCCCACTAACGTTTCCCATCTCAGCAGATTTTTGATAATGGGTAAATGCTTGATGTTTATTCTTTTCAACTCCAATTGCATTTTGATAGCAATAGCCAGTTTGGAATATCCCATTAACGTTTCCCATCTCAGCAGATTTTTGATAATGGATAAATGCTTGACGTTCACTCTTTTTGACTCCAATTCCATTTTGATAGCAATAACCAACGTTATATTCGCCATTTGCATACCCCATCTCAGCTAATTTTTGATAATGAATGAATGTCTTATGTTCATATTTAGCGACTTTATTTTTATTTTGACAAGGGATATCAAGATTAGAAATTTCATCGGTATATTCTATCTCAATAGAATTTTGATAATAAATAAATGCCTTATGTTTATTTGTTTAACTCCAATTCCATTTCGATAACATTGACTAACTTGAAATATTCCATCAGAATCGCCCATTTCAGCTAATTTTTGATAATAAATAAATGCTTTATGCTCATCTTTTTCAATTCCAATTCCATAAAGATAACAATAAGCTACTTGAAACATTCCACCAGTATCTTCCATATCTGCAAGTTTTTGATAATAAATGAATGCTTTATGCTCATCCTTTTCAACATCAATTCCTTTTTCATAGCAATAACCAAGGTTATTTATTCCTAGAGCATGTCCCATCTCAGCAGATTTTTGGTAATGAAGAAATGCTTCATGTTCATTCTTTACAACTCCATCTCCGTTTAGGTAACAAGTTCCAAGGTTAAATGTTCCATCAGCGTGCCCCATCTTGGCTGATTTTTGATAATTAACGAATGCGTTATATTCATTCTTTTCAACACCAATTCCATTTTGATAACAACAACCGAGATTAAATGTTCCATCGGCATGCCCAAATCAGCGGATGTTTGATAATAAATAAATGCTTTACGCTCATCCTTCTCGACGCCAATTCCATGAAGATAACAATTACCAATTTGAAAAATTCCATCAACATTTTTAATGTTAGCAGATTTTTGATAATAAATAAATGCTTTATGTTCATCTTTTTCAACTCCTATTCCATAAAGATAACAAAAGCCAACCTGATTCATTCCATCACCATGCATCATCTCAGTAGATTTTTTATAATAAATGAATGCTTTATATTCATCCAATTCCATTTTGATAACAACAGCCAACTTGAAACATCCCATCAGCATTTCCCATCTCAGCAGATTTTTGATAATAAACGAATGCTTTGTGTTTATTCGTGAGAACACCACTTCCACTAAAGTAACAATCACCAAGTTTATATGCACCGCGAGCATGTCCCATTTTAGCAGATTTTTGATAGCTAATGAATGCTTTATGTTTGTTTTGTTGAATTCCAGTTCCGTTATCATAACAACATCCAAGATTAAAATATCCAGTGGCATGGTCCCATCCTAGCAGATTTTTGATAATATTTAAATGCTTTACGTTCATTCTTTTTTACCCCACTTCCATTTTGATAACAACAGCCAAGTCCATTAATTCCACCGGCGTTTCCTAATTCAGCAGACTTTTGATAATGAATAAACGCCTTATGCTCATCTTTTTCTACGCCGGTTCCATAAAGATAACAATGGCCAAGTCCATTAATCCCATCCGCATCTCCCATTTTAGTAGATTTCTGATAATTTATAAATGCACTATGTTCATCCTTTTCAATTCCAATTCCATTTTGATAGCAGTAACCAACTTGATACATCCCTTTGGCGTGCTCCAGATCAGCAGATTTTTGATAATAAATGAATGCCCTACTTTCATTTTTTTCAACGCCAATTCCATTTTGGTAACAATAGCCAACATTATATGTTCCATCAGGATGTCCCATATCAGCAGATTTTTGATAATAAATAAATGCCTTATTTTCATCTTTTACGACTCCAATTCCATTTCGATAACAGTAGCCAAGATTAATATATTCCACCAGTATGCCCCATTTCAGCGGATTTTTGATAACAAATGAAAGACTTATGTTCATCTTTTTCAACTCCAATTCCATTGCGATAACAATAACCAAGGTTATATGTCCCACCAGCATGCCCTTTTTCAGCAGATTTTTGATAATAACTAAATGCCTTGAATTCGTCCTTTTCAACACCAATTCCATTTCGATAACAAAAACCAACTTGATTCATTCCATCAACATGTCCCAGTTCAGCAGATTTTTGATAATGAATGAATGCATTACGCTTATCCTTTATAACTCCGACTCCATTACGATAACAAAAACCAACTTGATACATTCCATCAGCACATCCCATTTCAGCAGATTTTTTATAATGAATGAATGCCTTAAATTATCCTTTTTGACACCAATTTTATTTTGATAACAATAACCAACATGATAAATTCCATCTACAAATTCCATCACAGCAGATTTTTGATAATGAACAAATGCTTGATGTTTATCTTTTTTAACCCATTTACCATAGAGGTAACAACCCGCAAGAATACTTAGGGCTACGGGATTAATTCGATCATTTGAGAGCCAATTAATTACGTCATCTGAGTTTTGCTTTATTAAAAGTTGGTCAATTATGTCAAGAATTGACTCGACGTTGTTGCCTTTAGATCTTTCTTCATTATACAATTTACATAAATCAACAACATATGATTGGTTAAAATTGTCATCGATTTGACTAACTTCATTCGATGAGCCTACAAATTTTTCCGGCTTTTCTGTAGATAAGTTACCGCGAGTTCTTTCCAATATTTCCTTATTTAACATTTGGCCACAAGAAAAACATTACGAACAAAGACGACGTACGTACGGTGTAGGCAACCTAAATACTTTATATAGAATAAGTGCTATTAAGTTCGATACAGGTTAATTTTAATTCTTGGCGTATTGCCTGCCTGTCCTTTATTGAGGTTGACAATTAAGAAAATATTTACTTTATATATGTGGAGATTGAGGTTTTTAGGTTTCCTGTATGACATATATGTTTACGTATGCATTTCTATTTCGAAAGTTACCTAAACAAACGGAATTTTTTAAGAAATAGATAGGCTTGTGCATATAAATAAAACCACAAAACGATTAAGTATAGTGATCCAACGGAGTTTTGTACGTTAACCTGGAGATGAATGTATAAAAAATAAAGCTTTCACGTACGTACGTACGTACTTTGCGCCAATAAATTCTAAATACGGTTATAACAAATGTTATGATGTACGCACGCACTTAAAGCTTGAAAAAAAATTATCAATTTTTCTTGCAAAAAGGCCCTTTGAAAAAATCAGAAAAAATCGCCATTTTCTTTTTTTCTATCTTTCCATTACGCCGTGTTACACATATGTGCGTACGTAGAAAAAGGTTTGCGTTGGATTAATTTGTCCAAATGTATATTTTCTTCTGTTGACAAATTAATTTATGTCATTATGCCTCAGCTAATATTCTCCTATTTACTCAATTTTAGGGAAATTGCCTCAAGTTCTACTTAGCTTATCGTTAATGAAGTGTTGCTTAGCTCACAACACATTAAAAGCTGCTTCCTACTAGTGCTTCCACTCAACACAGTACGTTAAAACCTGCTTCCTACAGGACTTCCATTTTGTGTTCTGCTGTGCGTTATGAAGGTGGAACAGAATTTTCCTAATTGCTCAACACTTTCTAGAACACTAGACTTATAAAAGGTTTTATAGGTCCCAAAACCTTTTATATGGTTCAATAGTAATTGAGAGCTTATAAGTCTAAATATTCCTTTTCTAACAATTAGAGTTTGGAACAAAAACAAGCTCTTGTGGTATTGCTTTTATACAGTCAATTACGTTATTAAAATTTTTTTTTTCTTTAATTCTTTGATTAAGGATTTTTTTTTTTTTGCTATGTATTTGTTATCTAAATCGATTTGGAGGATCTCTTGCAGTATAGGTGACACCATTAATAAAATGCATTTGATTAGAATAAGTGTCACCTATACTGCAAGAGATCCATTTGGATTGTTAGGATGAGAAACTGGTTTTAAGTGGTTATTATGTCAATATCGCTGATTTCAAATTAATTTTAGCATTCTCAAGCGTTTTCCAGATGTAATTTTTTCAGTGAGATAAAAATTTATAGCATTACAAGAAAAAAATTGGATATCATCGGCGCCTTGTGCTACCTGCCTTAATTCATTTTAATAGTAGTCGTCTAACAAGGGTATTCTCATCCTTGAATTGTTGTTATTTCTGGATTATGGTTGACATTATACTTTATTCGTGCTATCTTCAATGCTTGCAAGTATTTTCCGTAATCAAAATACCTTTTTAGTTGAATTAGAATTTCATAATAATCATTTTCACTTTATTTATGCTACACTTAGATTTAAGTATATTTTTTTTTCCCTCTGATTAATTAATGAGAATAAATAGGAAAACTCTATAAAATTGAATAACAGTTTTGAATACTTAGGTTAGTTAAGGTTCTCAAGGATAATAAAATTAAAGAGTGAATTGAATAGCTTATTTTAAATACAAATATTAATAAACTCACATGATAAATCAAACATAAATATTCATAAACTTAATAATGTTTAATATGCATACGAACTACGAATAAAATTAGACTAAGTGATAAATGTTCATGAATTTACTAATGTTAAACAATAGTATTCTTTTATACACACTGCTAAAATCAATAACATTAAATGATAGATATTTATAGGTTCAAGTGATTTATTTTAAATAGATAAATGTTTTTATACTCGTACATTAAATCAATGTGAATAAAATAAAAAAAAATATATAACTTATGTATTTTTTGTTAATTTAAACCAGGTAATGTTTATTATACAAATGTGTTTAAACTTTCGATAAATATATTTGAATCATAAATATTAACTGTTTTAGACAAAATTTTTCAATGAGTGTTACATAAAAAAGTTATCATTAAAAGTTATAATTATATATCAAACAAAATAATAATTGTGGCAGCTGAAGCTGAGATTTAAAATATTTTAATATTAAATTTTTGGAGCTTTTTTTGTCAGCTTTTTTTTTTAGAATTAAGTTAGGGTTTAAGGTTAGTAGTATTATAGAATTAAATATAGATCCTGATTACAGGTTCAGCCAATTTAGCTTCAACCGCTATAATAATTATCATATAATTTTATAACATCCTGATACTTCTATTGAGATTAATTCAAGCATTTGTATTTATTAAATTTATAAGATTTTAAAAAAGAGGGAATTAGTTTAAGATTACAAATTTAATAAATGGTTCTAATAATCCGGTCGTGTCAAATTTTGCATCTCTAAAAAAATTTAACCATTATTTTTTTTATATCGATATATTATTGGGTGGTATTGCTAGCACTATCCGTGGTGCCAGGTTGTGATGGATTGTTTGGATCAAAACCTTGTACAGAGCCATTAACGTTTTGGATACTAAACGTATGAGAATATGCTGCATACGGATTATTCGTATCATTATTATAAAATTTAATGAAGCTATAAAAAATGCATATAATTAATTCATTAATAATTAACGTTAAAAATAAACCGGGTTTTGTGTAAAAAAAATTTGTAGATTTTTTAAATAACAAAACATACTAAGCATTTGATGGAGGTCCAATATTGGTAGGAATAGGACAACTAAAGAAAGTTTCAGTACATTTAACGCAAGTGGCAAGTGTACTGGCTTTCACGAAATTACCTAAATGCGCATATGAAAAATTGGTTAAAATTATTTCTATTTTGTGCGCAACATGGTATATGATTAAATAACGTACGTACCAATCAACAAATCTATCAAACAACAATCACCCATGCTAGTCAATGGTGGATTAACATTATCTTCTTCCCATGAGACATTCCCATTTTGACCTCCATACCATGTGGTATCTGCGTACGGAGTTTTAATACTGCAACCAGCATAAATAGTAGAAATAAAGAAACAAATGCACAATAAAACTGTAAATAATTTCATTTTAAATGATGTTCTAACGAAGTGTAAAAAGGATGGATGATGGTGAAGATTCAACTGAAAAGGTGGGATAGGAAAGATTCAGCTGAAAGGTCGGGATGGAAGTGGAAGTAAAGAATACGTATAAGTTGTGAGATCAACCGAAAACTATGTATTTATAAAATTTTCAGGAATAGAAAGTGTCACACTAAATAAAGACCGTATCACTGAAAAGACATACAAAAAGAAGCAGTTGAATTTACACGAGCGAGTCTCATCTCAGATACATTAATTAAATTACATAGTTAATATCTTCTAGCCTGGCACAATGCAAATAAACTCCAAAGTGTACAGTATTTTCGTGTTAATTAAGTCAGGACAATGCCATTTTAGGTGTGTGTTCAATCATTTCGAGAGCATTTTCTTTGACCTTTTGCAGGTGCACAGGAATTAAATCAATATCTCGTTTATAACTCGTCCAAGCTGTACTGCATTTTTATAAATATTCATTTATTTCGAGCGCATTTGCTTTGACCTTTTGCAGGTGCATAGGAATTAAATCAATATCTCATTTATAACTCGTCCAAGCTGTACTACATTTTTATAAATATTCATTAATCAGTATCATTCACAGCATATTGTACTGAACACCAGTGTTATAAATTCAAAAAATTTTATTGGCGCAAACACAAAAAAATATGCACCAAAAAAAAAAATTTATATGCGCGTTATATATACTGAGAGTCCCAATTAGGCGAAAGCATAATATGCGCATAATTTACAAATTTTCGCATTGCATGCTTCGCATAATATGCACATAATTTACCAAATTTTGGAAAAAGGCATAAAATGCACGTGGGTGAGATGTGATTGGTGGAGAAACTTCCGATGCAGAATGTCCGAAATATTATAATTTGACCTCGATCACACCCTACCGCATCGCATAAATCTTAGGTAGCGTTCCCACAAAAAATTGGTCACCCCTGTAATTTTGATCAAAGGGTCAGGTGTAATATTCAAAACAAATGTGTTTTGTTTTCACGTTATAATTAGGGTTAGGGTTAGAAAAATATAGTGGCTATTAATAAAATTTCATGAGGACATTTTTAAATTAGGACGAAGTAAATTCGATTGGTTAAAATTACAGGAGGTGAACAATTTTTTGCATAATCCTGGGTGAATTTAGGATCATTTTTCATGTTACAGCTGATGCTGAAATTTGTTGTTGAAATTTTTAATATAAAAATTAAAATTTTTTTTGGGCGAGGTAGGATTAGAATTGTTAAAAAAAAAAAAAAGGCATAAATAAATTTTAATAAGATTTACATTAGAGACCAAAATTTCATTATCGGCCCGATCAAAAAAAATATAAATGCTGAACATATCATTAAAAAGTTTAAAACTACAGCCAATTCTTTATACATATAAGATTTTGAACCCTTCTATTTGTGACGATATCATTTAAAGAAATTATATGCTTATACGGGATGCTTCCTTTGTATTAATGCTGCCAATTTTTAAAAAATCATTTGGAGTGCCTCATATTAAACGGGTCCATTTTTCAATTTTTCAAAAATTTTTTTAGTTGATTGCTTTGATATATAAAATTTTTGAAAATAAAATTAAAAACCGATTGTCGATCCCTCCGTTGATAGTTCTTTCCAGGTATTCTTAAACGGGGCACAATCTCGTTAGAAAATGCAAACATTGAATTACGTACTAGGGTGATATGATAAATCAACTAAGTAATCAAAACTATGTCAGTTATATTGATCATTTTACTATGATAAAATTAAAAAATGTAGATCAAATTATTTTAAGTCTTTTAATTATAAAGAAAAGCGTAAAATTCTAAGTTTTCACACAAATATTGTACTTATTTATCTAATTTCTTTCAATTGAAAACACTGCGGCAGAACTATCTCAAATTAACTATGTTGGTTTTTTTGCAAAGTTCTAATTAAATTTTGACTTGCATGTTTAAGATTAAGTTTTTTTGCTCGAATCGACGAAATTTTTAACATTCCGCAAGAAGAATGCCTAAAACTTACATTTTAATAGAGAATATTAGAAACATAGCCTTATTTTTAGATACTTTATAAACAACCTATGAAAGTTTCAAGGTAATTCCATGTCTCAATAATGAGTTGAACCATTTAGAATCATCGTTTAATAATAATGTAATTAAAACGTTAGTCGTAATAGTCGTATTTGTATATCGAATATGTATAACAGATAAAATAAGTATGTTGTATAATCATCATTGTGTAACATAAAAATTTGCAATATATAAAATTCTATAATTTGCTGACATAGGTTTGATTACTTAATTGATTTATCACCCTAAATACGTACGTACAGTACCTGGTACGTACATAGATCACAATTTTAATTTATAAATGAACATGTGAATGATCATGATTTCATCGGAGTTAATGCCACTCCCATGCGTTGTGCAGCAGCGCTTGGTGAAATTAACTCTGATGAAAGAAAATTTGTTATTAACGTAATATTAATCGTATGCTCAAACTGAGGTCATCTAATACATTTATGGCTGTGTGATTTTTTTCTCATGAAAATGATTACATAATCTTGTGCAAAAAAATCACACGATCATATAAGATGAATCATGATAGGGCTAGACAAATGTAAGAATCCAATAAAATTGAATATTTCAACCTTTTTAGCAATCAAATATTTATGTAATTTAAAGACCATCTAATAATAACCACCGGGAACCTTAATGTGAAGTAGGACCCTTTGGTCTCGGGCAAATCTTGCTTACCTTTCAAGTAAGTTGTGCTTTAGCCGTGAGACTCAGTCACTCCAAATACGTCTCTTTACATGTACGTTTAAAATCAAGAATAATTTATAAAAATCATTAAGATTCACAGTGTTGATAATCAGGATTCTGAGAAAGATCTAAATATCGGATTTTATCATAATGGAGATCAGATTAAAAGTAAAATTGAATCAAGAACGTAAATATTTATAAGTATATCAATGATATTATGTTAGTTGATAAGAATGGAATACCGACAAAATAATGTGTTATGATTTTTTTGGTTATTCGAATAGAAAGAAATAATCAATCACATCTTAGTTGGCGAGGTTTTTTGAATACACTACCACCATGTTTGGGGAATTAAAGATCTTTTTTTTAAAGCAAGATAATCTGGACCTGCAAAGCCTGTAGGGAGTTCCTGTAATATCACAAATAAAAAAAAAAAAAAAAGGTATAAATAAAATGTAGATTTCCAAGGTGGATAGTAACGAATTCAATTTTAGCAATCTAGATCCAGAAAATATAAATAACTATATGATAGTAAAAAATTAAGAGCTTTTGGTTTTATTTTTTGGTATGATCCGAATTCTATGCAGGGCAATGATCAATATCAATATTCTGCATTCTATGAGAAAAAAAATTTTAAATTGTTGATCTTTATTATATCAGATATACTTTAAAAAAAAAAAAAAAAATTAACTGAACTCAATTATAGATATACAGTTTTGGTTTTTCTACGCCCAAATCTGAAACTTTATTATTAATCTTTTAATAGTATATATTTTTTATAAATGGAAATTGTTTTTTGAGAGTTTGGAATTTGTCCAGGTTTTGATATCAGTACAACTCACTCTCGTCATGGTGAACTCGATATTGCGAAGATTTGATATAATGAAAAATTTTAATTACGAAATTATTAAACTTCAACTAACGATATAGTGAAGTACATATAATATTCTCTAAGCTATAATGAAAATTTATTTTTTCTCCTCACTATAACGAGATTGAGTTGTATCACGATTTAAATCAAATATCATTTCTACGTATACCTTTATTACTCCTTACTGTTGTCACAATTCGAAATTGTGTGACATTAGAAGATTCGAATCCCGATTAGTTTACTCCCCATTTGGTAAAATAGACCTTCTCTTTATTTAGTATAGATAACTTTCATTTCTATTTTTGGGGGTCAGTTGAAGCGGAGTGAAATTTAATTAGGGTTAGGGTTATCTTTTTGATGCAATTAGAAGGGTTTTTATATATAGATATCAGAATGATTTTCTGCATTTCACGGAATGTCGCAGAAATCATGGAATTAGGTTGTAAACATGGAATGTATTAAGAATAGCACGGAATTGCCGCAGAAAGTAGAGAATTTATAAATTATTTGGTTTTTATATTTTTTATAGGTACAAGGTTCTAAAAGTATAACTCCCGAAAAGTTCCGATGTAGAAAATAAACCTGAAATACGGGCGAAAATTTTTTGCTTAACTGTTAAAATATCTTAGAACTTGAATTTATCACCGCTGATCAGGAATTCAATTTATGCAGTACGTAGTATTATTCAGTTAGTGTACTTGATGATTGACATACAATCACCCCTTTTTAACGTTGTTACGTGTTGATTATAAACATACACGTTAACGTGTTGTATATTAAATCCAAATGTATAAGCTTATAAACGAATGAATTTGACTTCAATAAAGAGAGAAGTAGAGAAGTTCCCTTCGATTTTACTTAAGGAAAATAAAGGAAGTAAGCTAGTGTAGCACTGAAAAGAGTAAATCGGAAACTTATCTCCTAGTAACTATTAGTGTTAAATCAGGTTAAACGTATATAAATTTAAATCTAAATTAGCATATCGATATGTCCATAAATGGAGGTTGGCTAAAGCGGAGTTAATTCAATATATGATCTACACACTGCATAAATTACATTCTTGATATCTATATAACCTTCTAACAATAATTGCATCCAAAAGGTAACCCTAACTCTAACTCCGCTTTAGCCGATCTCCATAAATGGGTGATGCACAGGGAAAACCTAGAAGTAAAATTAACTTTATCACTAATATATATATGTTATTTATATATTGTGATAGTGTTAATTTTTACTTACAGGTTTTCACTGTGCGTCATTCACTGTTGCTAAATAAAATTGAAGAGGTGTGCAATAAATTCAAAAGAAGAACGTTCAGAAACTCTACGCACGTGAAAGCGTAAAGTAAATTCAAAAGTAACTTCAAATTCACAAGAAAAATAATGGGTTGGAAATCAAATATTTTAGAGACTGGAAAAAGATGTAACGAAATTAGTAATAATTATATCCTGGCAGTTGGAAATGAAATTTCTGCTTATACACATAGTGCCCAAGGTATACCCTGTAATCTTGATATAGTGACCAGGGTATAATTCACGTTACATAAGTAGCCTTGTAAACATTATACACCAATTTCGTTAAAATAAAGAAGTTTAGAAACGTAGCACAAGTCAATAAAGTTAATGAAAGAATTTTTTCTTTCATTCTAAATTCAAAAGATCTTGTCATCACCTATATAATGACACTAGGGTTAATAAAAAAAAAAAGATCTTATCTTTTAAATTTATTTTTTTTCGTATTTTTATCGCAATATTAATGAACGTAAATCATTCAAGTAGTTTTGTTATTTTAGAAAATACATTTGGACTTATTGGACTTTTCATAAAGTCGGTTCAATTAGTGCCGCAAGGTATTATTAGACGCTGACTTAACAAGAGACTTATTATGGCATTAATTTTTAACTGTCTCGTTTTTAAATAGCTTATAAAAACTGGCGAAATAAATCAACTGGAGGTAACATACCATATTTAATGACACTTGCATTCATAATTATTTCTTTAACAAATCATATGGATCTTTTCAAAAAGGTCTTTCATTTGCAATGTTGATAATATGGGTAGGTAACGAATAATTTCACCATTATACTCTTATCCCCTATATTGTATATAATATTAAGCTTTTCTGAAAAATCAATAAGGCGTTATCCTCCGTTTTTATGGGAATATATTCAATCGTCATTCAACTTTCGATACCACTAATAATCCAACCGCAGCTGTTTACTACATTATCTTTGATTTGCTTTGTACAATGTCTTTATTATGACAATCCCTATTTTATTGGTAAAAAAGTCAAGACTAGTTTGTTGTTTGCTTGCATTTGTATTGTGTGTGCTGTTTTTCAGAGTGTCAGTACTTTCGGGATTAGGGTGAGTTTTAATATTATTATTCAGGATGCAGTCGTACATTCCCCAAGTGCAAATACTATCTATATAAACCTTCTTTAAATGCATGATACAGTCTGGTCACAATTTATAAAAGCTCCCTATATTGTAAATGAAATTTCTCTCTAAGTGCAAATTTTGTAATTTTTTTTTACAATGGTTCCGGAGGATGCAATTAGGGGAGTGTGACTGTATATACTAATTTATCATTAGTTTATAGATATGATAGATGCAAGTGATACCCTGCTTTAAAACTTATTAATATTTTATTTTTAAAATCAAGGCTGCAAACGAAAAAAACATTCATTGGCCAGAAACAGTTTGTGGAATATTATCAACGGTTTTTTGTATAATTGGATATATACCTCAATTTTATACAATATATCGTATGTCTTATGTTTCATAAAGTTTATTATATTGTTATATACATTTGAATATATATCTGGACATGTTTTTAAATAGGTGAGAAGATCGTACGTGGAATCTCATTAATATTTTTAACACTTGACATGGTTGGAAATTTGTTTTATGTAATTAGTTTAGGTATGTAAAAATTTTTTAACTTATTTATGATAGATTCAATCTATATTAACATACTGTAAAATACTGATTGATGTATCCGGGTATTTACAAAGGCTTGAAAGTTAATTTTGCCAGTCTTCAATGTTTTATACAAACTGGATATTCTCCAAAGCATAAAAGATACTACTCTTTAAGATATGATATATATAATATCCGGATATAAATCAAATTTTAATCCTCAAATTGTCGTCGAATACAAATTATAGGAAGATCTACAATTCAGTACTTTACAGTATTGTTTTATATAATTTGTTTAGATAGTTGAAGTTTTATGACTTACTATGATAGATTCAATTTATATTGACATAACGTATTATTCTTTTTTAAAGTATTCAGACCACCACCATTTGAGGTGCTAGCCTCATTATTTTATCTTGCCATCTTTACATTTGACCTAATAATAATGATTTTATATTATCTTTTGAATTGGATAAAGAATAAGAATTCACTTAACTGGAGCAATCTGGACAGGATAATTTAGAAATTGTAGTCGATTTGACAGTAGCCGATAAAATCGACTTAACCGACTAAGTCAATCGATTTTTTAAAAATTTGATTCTTGGCTATGTATATAGGAGATTTAGGAAGACTAGACAATCAAAGAAAACTTTATAATAGTGGGTTGTGGGAAAGATTCGAGTTGTATAATATTTATACACTAAAGACAATCGATTTTGCATAGCCGGTTAAGTCGATTTTTTAAATTTCGACTTAGTCGAGTCGATAAATTTAGGTCGATTACAAAACTAGGATAGTTTACCGTAAAAGATATTATATTACAGAGTTGGCTTTTTACTATGTTTTTCTATTGACTTTTAATTCTATTCGTTTTTTTTTTTTTTATATTGTGAATTTTAGTATTTAATTTATTAATTAAATATAAAAATAAATTTATTACTTTATTAATGTTCTAACAATATATATATTCAAATATATAATTGCAAATTATTAATAAACATATATATATATATTTATATGAAAACAAGAAATTGAGTGTTTATTCTATTTTTCTAAAATAGAGATAATTATCATATTATTTATTATAAAACTGTATGATTTTTGAATTTCTTTAGACTGACAATTTAATCCTGTTATCAATAATCTCTAGTAAGATGTGTTTTATCCAATGTTTATAAAAAAGAAACTCTAGGTATAATTTTTGTGTATCCTACTTCGAAAATGTACCTAAGTTATTTCTTATTGTACACATTTGTCTATTTTTTCTGTAACGAATACGTACGTATCATAAATAGGCATACTCTGCTCTTTTGTTGTTGTAGACTGTATGCACCTCTAAATATATTGAAGAGGGCAAATAGCAATCAATATTTCAATACAACAAAAACTCGCGTAACATTAGTGACTTGGGTGGTTTCCTCCAGAGAGATATGGATAATTTCTCTATTTTTACTACAACTTCTCTTTATCAATTTACTTATACAACTAATAAACTTTTATTTATTGGCTAAGGAACTGTTCCTCCAATTTCTTTGGCATTTATATATTACATTTTTCTAACACTATTGGTTTACCTCTTTGTATTTTTCTAGGTTTTTCCCACCTATTCCAATCCGATTGTTGTGTTCGGACACGGGTAATGTTCCCTTTCATTATTACTCACTTCCCTTTTTATCGTTGCCGGTTTATTAACCTACTCCTTTTTTTAAATCTCACACCACCACCATTGCTGAGATTGTTGCTTTTAAAATCTTGCAGCCAGCCTCTGCGGTTCAATCCAGTTTTGACTAAATGCGTCTTGGCATCCGCCGTAACACCACATAACTCCTTAGTTCTAAATAGTTTTAAGTAATGCCATATTAATGCCATATTAACACGCGTTTGGATAGACATGCACTCCTAAATTTTTTAAACATTTACTGTGTTACACAAACGAAAAGTGAAAATAAATAATCGGTGAACTGTTTAAAGCATCAAGATTGTTCTATAATTCGGATCGAATTATGTTGACCATGGACCAAAATCATAATTATTATCATAATTCCTGGAACATTTGATAAAAATTAGCTGAATGATTTTTTCGACTGATTCGGTTAAGTTATTGATTTTAGCATAAAAATGTCGGGGATTGGATGATCATGAAATTAACGCACCTAATTGGTTAGGATTAGGGTGATCAGCCAATAGGATTTTTGGATTTCACTGGCTCTAGGTTAGGATAGGAGCAGTGTCTGAAATTCAATTTTTAAATTAGTTGCGGGCCGCAACCAAGTAAATAAGAATTTATAAAAATTTAGTTGCGCGCATAGGCGCTAATCCCATAAATGGCATAGTCGTAGTCGATATACTCCTATCCAGTGTCTGAAATTAGGTTGCGGAGTCTGCGGACCGCAACAAATTTTAAATTTCCGCAACCAAAATCTGGCGAATTCCGCACATAAATTTGATTAAATGCTTTGCTGTAAGCTTGCTCCACAGCCTTTACCTAGAATCGATTGTGCTTTAAAAGAGATAGTTTGTACTGTACTGTACTGTACTGTACTCTGTGCCACCACCCTTTCTTATAGTGGGTTCAGCCTATAAGACCAAGCTGTTACTTAAAAGTCGTGTTTGGCCCGTGAGGTCAAGCTGCAAGCTGCAATCCCATACATGTAAACCTTCCACTTTCCTATAATAGCATTCGGCCCGTAAGACCAAGCTGCTACCTAAAAGTTGCATTTGGCCCGTGAGGTCAGGCTGAACCAAAACACGTAAACACTCGTCCGTCTTTCTATAGTAGCATTCGGCCCTTAAGACCAAGCTGCTATCCAAAAGTTGCATTTGACCCGTGAGGTCAAGCTGCAACTCCAAACATGTAAAGATTACATCGTTAGCTGTGCCAAAAGACCTAGCATATCAGCCTGCTGCACGGAATATGAAATTTAATTTACCAGGAGAGGACTCCCTTGAGTCGAGCAACAGCAAAGCAAAAAGATAGACAACAAACCACTACCAACAAAAAACTTTTTGTGTATGAAAATTGCAAAAAAAAAGTTTAACCCGTCTACGCGAACTAAATTTTCAAATTTTCCTATGAAATCGAACGAAAATGGTGTTCATTATTTAAATCCTATGGAATACATCGATATTATCTTGCAATATATCAAAATTACCAATAGATGGGTAAAGAGTTCTACCATTTCCATTGTAGACTGTAACACTGCTGTAACTCCCATCTTTTTGTTGTTAGGTAATTATGTAAATATACATAATAGTGTAGTATCCAAATCCTTATGTGGTGCATCCATTGCCTAATGAATGTTTTATATAGATCAGAATATCGCAACAATATCTTATTAGCATGGTCATGGGTCGGATTATTTTGCTTTTCAGTTGAAGTCTTCTTGAGTTGAGGTGTAGATATACTATACTTTCTTCACTCGTCTTGACTTCCGGTAAGATCTTAGTTCTCACAGAAGTTGAGGTTTGGCGGGTGTACTTACCTCAGGCAAAATTTCGGTTACATGATTTGGCGACGGGCCGTCGTCGAAATTCCACTCATGTGATTTTCTATATTAGACTCATTATAATCAGAAATATTATCGATAATTTTTTGGATTTGATCGTTTGTCAATTCTGAAATAGAATTTGCACTGTATGCTTTAAGATACTTAATTTTATCAATGCCTATTTTTTCAAATAATTTATAAGTCTTTATAGCCCTTTGGGTTTTTCTACACAAAGTTTTACGCGAGATTTCTGGGAGCTGTAATCCCATTTCCTTGGATCTTTTTTCACGGATGATAGGGTGCTCTAATATTTTATCATAAATTATACCTTTTGCCTTTTTCTCACCAAGTTTGCCATTACTGTTTTTTATAAGATCATTATATTGAATTACGAATTCTTTTCCATAGTTAATTCAGCATAAGGTTTCTTCCTGGTTAGCTTTTGTAGCATAATATTCAGCATTTGTTGCTTTATCAAATAATTGAGCTAAATCGAGTAATGAGATTGTATCAGAATTTTGACGACGGGCCGTCGCTGAAATTTCAGTCATATGATTTGAGGAGACAAAGCTTCGAGTCTCCGACTCATCTGAAATAACATTATCCTGAATGCCATCAGCTATCACCTGGGCGATATTCTCTGTTCCCTTTTTCTTGTGTGATTGAGATGTTTTGTCCTGGCTTTTATGTTGATTCTGATCCCAAAGCTTTTTCACAGTTTTCGGGTCCAGAGATTCAGGTGTCGACATGGTTGACGTTTCGGATTGAGTTGAGTTATTATGTGATCCTTGAAGTTTTTTTTTCCGGTTTCTTTCTCTTATCTCACTACTAATCCTTTCCTTGTGTATTGTTTCGGCTGAATCATCATCGATAATATCTTGGTAAAGAGGTCGTAGATGTTTCAGGTTCCGTTGAAGATTCAGATTGTGTTGAGCTATATTCTATTTCAAGAGAGTAATACCTTTCTCCTCATAAGAATGGCTCTCGATATGTGGCGAAATATCTTTTGTAGAAGATGCTTCCTGTTCATTAGTAATAATCTGGATTTGTTTCTGTTCCAATTTCGTGATTCTATCTTTAAGCTCAGTATTTTTTTCTGCAGTCTGTTCCAATTTGGCGATCCTGGCTTTGAGCTCAACATTCTCAGCTTCTCGCCTTTCATAACCTGTTTTAAAA
Organism: Gigaspora rosea; assembly: GCA_003550325.1. Taxonomy (NCBI): domain Eukaryota; kingdom Fungi; phylum Glomeromycota; class Glomeromycetes; order Diversisporales; family Gigasporaceae; genus Gigaspora; species Gigaspora rosea. Next base: position 563,824 of record QKWP01000027.1, read on the forward strand.
ACTCAGCATTCTTGGCTTCGAGCTCAGCCTTTTCGGCTTCAAGTTCAGGAATTCGTTGTTTTAGTAGATCAATTTCAGATTGCATGTTTTAGTAGTAGTTTGTATATATCCAATTATTTATTTAAAATGTATAACTAAAGTGTCAAAATTTCGGTGACGGCCCGTCATTAAAAAAAATCAAATGAATAAAATCGCTTAACTTGAGAGAAACCTTTGCATTAGCAATACATAGTAACTATGGTCGAATTATAATAAATTTTATTTCCCGAATAGCAATACCCCAACAAATTAAATTTTAACTGTTCTTAGGTAAACTTGAATTGAATTAGTTTTATATTAATAGTCTCACGGAAGTATATACAATCGATCATGTCCGATTTTTTAATCAATTAGAATCATGATTTGGGCGAAATGTACAGACTTTATTTCTTCAATGCGCACATATTTATAAACCCAATTCAGGCAAACCTTTATTTGTTAAATTATATAATTGCTATGATATTATATGACACATTGATAAAATCATTCACAGACCGAAGATTATTACTAAGTAAACCACACGCAAGAAATATCTTAAATGTACTACTCAATCGATTAATTTTGAATAAAGATGGGAATATTATTCATTAACAATTATATATGGCTGTCATCGGGTTCTAGGTGATCTGAAAAAAATAGTATATCTCAATCAGTGATGTTAAGTTAAATACAATATTTCAACGAATTTGTCAGACCTTTTGTTTTCGGAGCCTTTGGTTTTTGGAAAGATCTGTCTAGCAGGTATTGCTACTTTTCTGGGTGCAAATTTCTCTCTTTCAGCTCTGCTTTTCATTTGCTTAAACCGAGAAATAGTAACTGATAATAATTTCTGCAAGAACAAATCAAGTAAGTGCAAAATAAGATTTAAGAACCAACAAAGATTGTTTAAATCTCACTTTACCTTGATTTGGAGTATAGTCCGTGATATTTTAATGATAAACTCGATTTCTTGATATTTCGTTGGAATGTAGATATCAGCTAAATTCACGGATGCATAAAATCCACCTCCAATATAGATAATAAGTATTGCGCGAATAAAAAAGTATGACGAAAGAAATCCGGGCATCAATAATTTGGTTCCCGCTTGAAGAACCGGTTTTGATAGTGTCCTAACCACCCTAGCGTCACCCAAAAAATCAGTTACGTACCGGAATTTAAAATTGAATATCAGCACTCAAATAGCGATTGATCGAAACTAATAACATATCGAAGCAAATTTTTTTTTTTTGTATTGAAGAAGCATATCAATTGTATTTTATTTTAAAATTCTTGCCATGTTTTTTTTTTATATTAAAGAAGCATATCAATTGTATTTTTATTTAACTCTTGCTGTATTGCCATAATTTTTTTTCTAACGCTACATCAATTGAACTTCGAATAATTATATAATTCAATTAAAAATCAAATTTCGAAAAAAATATTAAACTACTGCCAATAAAAAGTATTTGAATTGCGCCTATTCCATGTTTTTCTTGAAGTTTTTGCAGCTTCAAACCCTTCTAAGCCATTCACCATTTTTTTAATGGGGCCTACGTTTTTTTCAATCGCGTTTAACCATTTTTTTTCTTTGTGGAAGAGTTTCCGATTTTTCAATAAACCTTATCGCCTATAAATTAATTTTATTATTAATATGTAAAAACAAATATATATTATGTAAATAACTTGAATAATAAAATAAACAAATAGTACCTTTACTAGTATTTCTTTAAATTCAATAGCTTTATCGTTTTTAACTTCAACACCACTGTTACTTGAATCATATTCATCCATATTTAAATCTACTTCGGCTTCTCCATAATACAATATTCCGCTTCACATTCAGAATTAGCCAATGTAACAGGTAAATCATTCTTGATAGTTTGCCAAATCGTTTGTTCAGAGCTTCATAAAGAAATGGATATTTATTAGTGCGTTGAATCTTATTAAAAAATGAGTTATCCATATTTCCCAGTGGTGAAACCAAATGTTTGCAAAGTGCAAATCGATTTTTAAGAAATGAAGAGCATGAACAAATCCAATTGGCGTGATTAGTAAGATATTTGTTAAAATTCTTTATTTCTTTACTTGCTAATTTTTTCCACTCTATTCTAAAATCTTTTCACCATGATGGCTGAATTCTTTCAGCAACAAGGAGATCATAACGATGTGTCAGTTTTGGTAACATTCGATTAGTAATGACATAGCAAAAAACATCAAGACGCGGACGATTAAATTTATATAAAAAATCATGTTTAAGTATTCGCCAGTGTGACTCAATTATCATCATAGTGCAGACAATTGAACCATTTTTGTGGGCTGACAGAGCCCAAAGGCACCAACGTTCCCATCTATACCACTCTAGCCATAAATAACACCATACATGAAATAAGTTATGGTGATAACAATATTGAAAAATTTCATTAACTGCTCGATGCCAGATTTCATTTGAAGTTGATACAAATTCTTTATCTGCTGTAGGAATAAGCATATGACGATGAAAATGAGTATCAATATATTCCAATATTTCTTTTCGTAAAGGTGCCTCCAAGAAAACTTTTTTGATCCAAGATTACTATTGATTGGTTCCCAGGTTGGATCGATTATAGAACATTTTTGATGTGCAATAATAGCATTGTAATTAGATGATGTATTTTTACTAAATTTCGAAGATAATTTTTGCTCAATTGCACGTCTTAAGTTCCATTTGCAAAGTTGAACTTCTACATTTTTCCAAATAGCCATTCCACTACTAATCTGAACAAAGTCTTTGTCCGAAAGAATAGGTTTTGCTTATTTAAGCCCGCTTTCACGTAAAAATTTAAACCGTGAAGTTATAGCTGCACGAATATCACGTCCTTTTCCAGATTCAATAAAACAATATGAGATTGGAAGCCTGGCACCATCTATTATTGCCATTATTGCATATAACTCGTATTTTAACCGATTAGTGTTATAGGTAGCATCAACCATGATTGTTTCAAATGCTTTACGTGGTAATTTATTAAAAAAATTTGTCATAAAACCAAATACTCGTGTTGATTGATTTAAATCAAGTATGTTTTTATATCCTTTATCATGCAAGAGTAATTTTGCTGATTGGTATTGATCTTCATGTCGTCGATAATGTTTTGATGCTTCATGAGCCCACCAGAAATAAACCTGATCAACTGTTAAAGTTTCAAATCCATCAAGTTTTTGGATATAATCTCACGGTGTAGTTCTGATGTCTTAAACACTAAATTCTCATGTATATATCGCTTAACCTGTTCTGATACAGAATTGTATCTTGGTCTTTGATGAAGTTGTCTATGGCTAAGTTTAATATTTGCATAATTATTTCCAAATTAATTGCAATTGACAGAAGACCTTCGCATGCATATCGAATTAAATATGATCCTGTATTTCGTTGTTTGGAAATATCACTATGCTTTTGACGTTTTGAGACAAGTTCCTCACGACAGTTACACCAGTAATAAACCGTTTTTATATTTGTTTTTTGTGAACTAGTCTTGGTATAATCATAACAGTCTCCTTGTTAAACATAGTTAGCAATTTTATTTGCGATATGATGTTCATATTTATCTTTTTCTACATCTAATGGAATTTCGCTAATTAATATGTCCAAACTAACTGCTTGCTCAAAATAAAATTTATGATTACTTTCTAAGTTTTCATCGATATCTTCTACATTTGTAAGGGCCTCATAAACTACATTAATAATGTTATCGACATCAATAATGTTTTCCTTAGAATTAGGTGAAGTAGTATAGCTTTCTTTATATTTTCGCTTTTTACTTTCTTTAACACGTATTAAACATTCAGAGCAAGTTTTTTTGTCGCCAAAGATTTCTGGTGCTTTGTATGTTCTGCACAAGTTACAGTATAAAAGAACCATTGTAAGTAAAAATATAATAATCATAAATATAATATATTATGAACAGTTTTATCGCTTTATTAAAAAATAATTGTTATCGTTATTGATTATTAATCAAAATGTAAATATTAATCGTCATTACAAATTGAATTATCGGTACTATAAAATTGAGTTTAATTGAGTTTAAAACGTAACTGATTTTTGGGTGATGCTTGGTTCGTGATAGTGTCCTACCTCCCTCGGCAGATATCGCCTCAATTAAAGTTCGGTGCATGTCTCTTAAGGTTTTTTGTACCTTAAGAGTATTTGAGAGGATTTTGGGTATATCTTCCGTTTTTGAACCAGTGCGTTCACAAAGAGAAAATTCCCTACTCCAACATAATTCCCTACCAAGATCATGCCTCTGTAAATAATTAAATTTAGTAAATACATATAATGAAGGCTTTTAAAGATTTATCATACCCATACCGTGAACATCCAAACCAAATGATAACCCTCGGCATTACTTGGTGCATCTATCGCCTCTGCCTGACGATTTCTAGATGCTCTTGATACCGCCTCACCACTTAGTTAAGAAAAAGTGTAAGCATTATTGCCAATAATAAAAATTTTAAAAAATATCAATAAAACTTACAAATAGCTGTCTAGAATCGTATCGAAACAAGAGAATATATGTTTCTTTATGAAGATGTCAATATCTCGTTCGGAATTAGGTCTTTAAGTAATTCCTTTTGCGATCATTTCACATCTGGGCAAAATTATATGACATAAAGCTTATTAAATTGCTAGGTTAATTTATTGCTAAATTATTGAACTTACGTATATCGAATTAAATCAAAAATAAAAGCAATATCTGGATTTGTATGATCTTCAAGAGTCAGTGATAAATCTCTTTATGATCTCCATTATCCTCTCTATTGAAATCATTTTCGTTTTCAAATAGATTGTCCAATTCCGAAGCATTTTGTTCCTTTTTATTTTCCAATAATTTCTGAAGTTCAAGAATTGCTCCGTACGTTCCTTTTGGTCTAACTATTTCACCAATAGTGCAAAGTTGATCGTTGTCGAGCTGGAAATCAATGCATGCGTTAATAATTTCAAATCAAAAATTAAATTACATAAGTCATGATCCGTAAATAATCGACACTATTTACATATAAAAAGTGGGTCAAAATTATATATATTTTTATTATGGTTTAAGATCAAATTATATAGTTTTATTGAATAACCTATCCCCAAATTTTATTATAAAATAAGTGCCGATCTTAGATGAATCAACATTTAATTTTATCATTCACCTTTTCAAGAGATTGTAAACATCTCTCGGCCTCGGGTTCTAATGTGGTCCAGTTTTCCAAAAGAGATGAAAACTTTGTATTCAGCTCTGACAACTCATCTTCTGACATAAGGGTCGTGATCGTTGGATCAGATAAATCGATAATTCTCCACCAGATTGGGCTAAAAAAAAAATATTAGAATCTAGAAACCACAAATAACAAACAAATCAATGTATAACGAACACTTACTTTAATGACATTTCATATTGAGTCATTTTATTATTACAATTAAAGGCAATTGTAATTAATGAATCGCGCTTGTGTGCTATTTTATCCAGCCAACTTGGTTCGGTGTATCAAACTCCCATTCAATGAAGGGTTCATCATCATCTAAAATCTATGTATGCATTCACAAAATTTATATATAAGAAAGCTTTTTTCTATTTTGCTAAAAATTAAAGCAAAAATAAATACCTCGATCAAATCTGATAGTCCTTCGTCTTTACATTGACATTTGTACGAATGGTTATCATCTTCCGCATCAAGTGGTCTAATAATTTTTTCACGCTCCTTTCCCTTTTCTGAATTGGATGTTTCTCGTAATTGATCAATAAGTATTTGGTTTCTTGTTGATCCTAAAAAATTTTTGGTAAGTCTATTTGTCTATTGTGAACGTTGATTTGGAATTTTCATAAAATTTACTCTTAATACTGTGGCAGTATAAGTTGATGTTACGTTTATTCGTGCTTCCTCATGATATTCAAGATTCTTAATGAATTGCTTCACTTGATGCCTTGTTTTTGGCATTTATGTGAACATTACACTTGTCTTGATATTTTTTTAATGTTTTATTTGAAATTGTGGCCACGGATAATTTGGGGTTCGATTTCAATCGCGCAAATTCTAGAATTCCGAGAAGAGACCAATTTTTATTAAGTGTTGTTTCAAAATATTCCGTCATCACAGATTCAACATCTAAAAAATTTTAAATGCAAATTATTAGTCAATATCCGTTTTGGTAAAAGAACCATAGTAACATTTACAGTCAACTGTACACTGGAAAACAGCATATTGGAACTCAGGCCTTACTTTACTGAAACTTAAAAAAAAGTATATATGTTTTTATAATAAAATAATAATATTTTGAAAATATAATAAATATGCTTTTATATAAAAAAATATTTTAATAATATTTTTATAATATATTAATAATATAATAAAAATTTTAAAAATAAAATAAAAATTTAAATCTGTTTTAAAAATATTATAAAATTATTATAAAAACATTATTATGATATTTTAAAAATAGTTTAAAATAAATTGTTTAAAAATATTTTAAAATATTATTTTAATATTATTAAAAATATTATAAAAATATTATTGCTATATTTTAAAAATACTTTAAAATAAATTTTTTAAAAATGTTTTTAAAGCATTATTTTAATATTATAAAAATTATTATAAAAACATTATTATTATATTTAAAAATAACTTTAAATAAATTTTTAAAAATGTTTTTAAAACATTATTTTAATATATTAAAAATATCATAAAAACATTATTATTATATTTTAAAAATAGTTTAAAATAAGCTTTTTAAAAATGTTTTTAAAGCATTATTTTAATATTATCAAAATTATTATAAAAACATTATTATTATTATTTAAAAATAACTTAAAATAAACTTTTAAAAATGTTTTTAATACATTATTAAAAATATTGTAAAAATATTATTATTATATTTTAAAAAAAAATTTAAATAATTTTTTTAAAATATTTTTAAAACATTATTTTAATATTATTAAAAATATTATAAAAACATTATTATTATATTTTAAAAATATATTAAAAAAAGTTTTTTAAAAATATTTTTTAAACCAAAATTATTTTTAAAAAATGCTTATATTTCGTAATTTTGCTTATGAAACCATCTTTCGTATTTTAACAAAAAATCTTTTTTGCGAGATTTTGGGGTAAACACATTTGTCTAAATCATTATATTATTGATTTGTTTTATTTATATTATATTTAATATTATAAAATATATTATAATATGATAATATAAATATTTATATTATACTATAAAATGAAATTTATTTAGTTTAATAATGGTTTAAAAATGTTTTTATTAATATTAATAAAACAGTTTTAATATATATTATTTATATTATTATTAACTTATAACTAGTAATTATAACGTTTTTTAAAATATAATAAAAATATAATTAATATATAATAATAATATTTTCAATTTTTTTATAGTTTCAGTGAAGTAAACACGTATGCTTAAGGACAGCCCAATAGACTGCCTCCAAACATCTAAATACAGGACGGGATGGCCTAACGACAGTAGGTATAGTGAGCGCATCCTGGAAAACAGCATACTGGGACTCGGGCATTAAACACGTATGTCTAAGGACAGCCCAATAGACTGACTCCAAACATCTGAATGCAGGACAGGATGTAGAGATACGCATGACTGTAAACTTTACCAGAGTTCAAGAGCTACAAAGATATAGAAAAAGATTAACCTTATTTTTTTTACTTATACTCGAAACCCTGTTCTGCAGTAGTATACGCATTCAGAACATTAAACGATCAACTTGTGTATCAAATTTCCATGACTTTCTATAATACAGTCAAAGCCATTTTACTTATTTGCACAGGTAACACAAACCAAAAAAGAAAATCCGATTTTGTAAATAAATTAAGTGCGTGAGATAAAAGTTTAGGTTTAGAGTCTTAACGTTAGAGGCTATAGGGTTAGAGTGATGCTTAATTTAAGTAAAATTTCATTCTCGTTATTTTTAATTAGTGCTCCAAGATCAATTTAAACATTAGTTTTTGCATATTTTCGCTTTTTTCTTCTTTTACACGTGTTCAAATTCTTCGTCGGACTGATCTGGAATAGTCAAAATTTGCACTCTCCAATTGGCTATTTCCTCTCCAGGAGCTTGTATTACTCGCGCAAATAAGTGGATGCCAGTCAGAGCATATACCAAATTAGATAATCGGGTTCTAGAACGATCGATGCAAGGTCCGTAAATTTAATTGGTGTTTGCATTTTTTTTTACATTCAATACCACAGGTTTTTACAAAATTCTGATTATCAAACGATATGCCAGTATTCAGTGTAGAGTTCGTAGTTTCGATTATCCCAATTAATCTCTCATGCTAAGCTATCTACAAAAAGGTAAATGAGGCTTAAAGTTAAATATCTATCTTGTACATTTTTAAGTCGGAAGAAATAATTTTTTTGACTAAATAGTATTTCAAATGATTCTTTTGTACCAAAAACATAGAGCAAAAGACCTTTTATGTAGTTTTGCAAGCTTATTAAGCTGTTGGGCTAAGGTCTAAGACTTACAAAAATGGCAGCATGCAAGCAGTTAAGAAATAGCTAAGTAACTTGTTGGATTTATGAGGCAAATAAGCTTTTAGATTCATGAAAAGTTTCTAATACATAAATATTTATTAGTCAAGGCATTAGAAATAGCCTATTCATGTTTATGAAGATTCACTTCACATTATTGATCTAAACTCATTAGACTTTACAGTGCATTAATTGAAGTATTTTGGATAAGCAATTCAGAGTTAAGAACTACTTAGTTTATTTTAATTATGCTAATCTGGTAATAAGTTATGTAGGTAAAGACTTCACTGTTTGCAAAGACTTATTAGTTGAGGTAATTGGAATTATTCTGATTAAGCTCTTGAAAGATATTCTAGTATATAAAAATTTATTGTCGCAACTAATACTAAGAATAAACATATTTTAATCCGAATTTTTAATTTTTTTTTATTAAATTAGGATTTAGAGTAGTTCTACAAGTGCTAAGTATAATGTTATTAAAACATAGTGCCAGGCACATAGTACTATATTTTAATGGTATTATATTTAGTGCCTAATTTAGAGGTCAAGATAATAATAAAAAAGTATTTACAGAATTTAATAGTTTTGTAAAGGCCTCAAAGCTGATTTTATTAATAGGCATGATATTTGTTAATTCAGTATACTTGAAATAAGATATTTAATATTCATTTTAATTAACTCAATTCTGCGAGCAAATATAATTAATTTAAATAAATATATAATTTTATAATATATCAAATCAAAATATATATACTTGAAAAATCTGATACATATAATTATTATATAACAAGGTGAAATCTGAGTCACCAGCTAGTAAAACTTGAGTTTATTAGTAAAATCTGAGTTTTTTAAAAAAAATAATAAAATCTGAGTTTATTCGTAAAACCTGAGTTTATTAGTAAGAGAAAATAAATTTGTCACACCTGTGACATGTCGCACCCTGCTTCGACCAATCAAATCGCATGATTTTATAGGCAAAAAATTTTATTTTTTAAAAATTTAAAATTTTACTTAATAAAGTGTAAAATATATATAAAATAGCACGTCATATAATGTAAAATTTTATTCTGAACAACCTTTTCTAAGTCATAAAGATAGATTGTCTTAGTAAAAAAACGTTTTATAAGAAAAATCAAAAATTTCCAAAGTTAGCACATATAAAACTTTTTTTTACTAAAATAATTTACCTTTTTAACTTAGAAAAAGTTGTTTAGCATAAAATTTTACATGTAATACTCAAACATAAATATAGATTATATTAGTTAAAAAAAGTTTAATATGTGCTAACGTTAAAAATTTTGATTTTTCTTATAAACATTTTTTTTTACTAAGACAATCTATCTTTATGACTTAGAAAAAGTTGTTCAGAATAAAATTTTACATTATATACTTTGATATTGCTTATTTATTTTTTACATTTTATTAGTAAAATTTTTAATTTTTAAAACTTAAAATTTTTTGTCTACAAAATCGTGCGATTTGATTGGTTAGAATTGGGGTGTAACATGTCGCAAGTGCAACAAATTTCTATTCTCTAATATTATTACATATACTAGTATTATTACATGTAATAATATAGTCAGACCTTTCTAAATGCATATCATTGGGACTAGCTCTGAGGTATACATTTAAGGAGGTATGCATTTAGAATCTCTTATTTATAAAGTTAAGTATAGATATTGTAGCAGAGTTAAGGGTATTTTGGTATAACTCTGGATCTATTGGTCTAAATTAAATAATTTTAGTGCCATTCAATTCATTTTGATGAGATGAATCGAATGGTACCAAATTGTTCAATTTAGATTATAGGATCACAAGTTATTTACAATTGTATATTATACAAAATTGGATAGGTATTGTAGTGAATAAGGGTATTGTAGTATATTTGCAATATCTCATAACCTATTAGTCCAATCTAAACAATTTTTATACCTTCTGAATCATTTCATCGAGTGATTCGAATTGCACAAAAACTGTTTGATTTCGATCACTAGGTTACAAGATATTGGTATTAGAATAGTGTCTAAATATAACATATTAGTATTTTGATTTAAATATTCAAACACCAATATTTCATGACCCAATGATCAAAATTAACCAATTTTTGTACTATTCGAATCATCTTAATTAGATGATTCAAATAGTATAAAAATTGTTTAGTTTGGACTAATGGGTTATGAGTTATAGCAGATATGCTACAATACCTATATCTGCAATAATACTTATAATTACTTTAAGTCACATAATAAAATTATCTTGAACAAGTTATATGATATACAAAAGATCTTCCGTAATTCTACCCGCCGATCACCTGTACCAACAAATACGCTAACACTTCAGAAGTAAAGTTTCAAAGAAACAGAAGACAAACCAACAAAAATATACAATCTGGCAGCTATTATTTAGAAATACAGTTAACTAAGTATCTGCTAATAGCTTTAGAGTTTGTCACTCACCAAAAAACTGGCACTTGTTGTTTAGAGGTAAAGTTCATAAACTATTTGCTAACAAGCTTAGAGTTTATTACTCACTACAATCTAAGAAGTACTTGGTGGTTCTCTGGTAGATTTTGAACTATATGGGAAGAACCACCGTCCTTACTATGGCTACATGTGAATTTTTTTTGGTACCATTAGTTCGTAAAGAATTTTCAAAAAGTGGGCGATTTGGCGTACCCCTCCAAAAGATCTGCAGTATTTACTGCTTCCAAAAAGAAAAGACACCTACCATATTGAATACAATCATCATGAGTGGCTTGGAAACAAGTAACGTAGAAGGACATGCGAGACTTATGGAGAAACCACTGGATGAAGATTCTAGAAGCTTTGTTTTAAGCAGTCCAGATCATATGACTGCTTTTCGTTTAACATATTGAAACCTGGTCTGGTTAGACTGACAAGATAATTGATGTTAACAATTTTTATTTTGCAAGTCTAATGAGTTATTATAATAACTTTGTTCAGCTAACAGTAAGGCCACTGATAAAGATTGATAGTAGCGGAAGACCATCATGAAGTCAGAGTTTCTTTTTAAAATAGTTGTAATATATTATTCTCTTCTGCATGTAATAATATTAAACTTAATAAAGATAAAGAGCAAGGTCTCGATTATAAAACGAAAAAAAAAATATAATATACAAAATCATAATATGTAGTTTCAATTTGATTGGTCTAAAATCACATTTACAGAGATATTTATATAGGTGGGTCAAGAAAATGGTATGTATTTGCAAAATAAAGAATATGCATAGCCCTTTAATAAGCCAAATAATAATATGTATTTAAAGAGGTTATGCATTTAGAAGGAATGCATTTATAGAGATCTAACTGTATTATTACATGTAATAATATTATTATATATTAATATTATTATATTATTACATGCAATAAATATATTATATGTAATAATATTATATATAGAACTGGACTAGACGGTGCCCATGCATATCGTGCTTCCTATTTTGAAGAGTAACCTCTGTTGCACTTTTAACAAAAATGATTTTTTCGCAATTTTGTACTAATTTTAATTCTAATTCTAACCTTAATCCTAATTCTAAGCAAAATTAATTATTAGTACATTAGGGGCACAAAATGCACAGGAGCACTATTTAGATTTTTTCTATATATAATAATATTATTATAGTCTAATGCAGAAAGATTTGTACCTTAAAAAGTTTTGTAATTTAACTTTTAGTAAAAGTTTTTATATTTTTGATTAATAATTATTAAAAATTTTTTAATATTAAATAAAATAGGGTTTAATTTAACTTATTATATTATTTTTATTGTTTTAACAATTTGTTATATTCAAAAATTAAGAAAAATTTTTTTTAAAAAAAGATATTTTAAGGGGTAGTTCACTTCTAAAAGAGTAAAAAAATTGCAGATCTTATAATAAACAAAAACAGAAATTCATATCAGATTTTTATAGTACAGGAATTTAGCTTGCTTATAAATAGAAGTATTTTTTTATTATATAAATAAACTTTCTTTTAGTTTCTAATAAAAGTTGTAGAACTAATTTTCTGATTCTAAGGTGGTAAAATCATTAAAATTAGTCAAATAAATCACGAGATATAGGTTTGTTTTAATTTTTTACTATGGTTTTTTTTAAGAACAGAATCATGTGGGATTCCATTTCTATATAGGGCAATTAGTAAATCTCCGCTGATTTTTATTATGAAATTTATATCTTTCAACTGCGAACTACCTTTTAACTAATTTCGCAACCAATATGCAGTTGTACAAGCTTGTACTATGCAAGTACATTAATGTGCATATGATAAAGATATGGTTAATTGAGCAAACTTGAATCACTAGTTGTGAAAAAATTAAGCTTTAAAGCTAGATAATTTGATTTTTTTACTATATACGTATATATATATTACTATAGTAAATTGTATAGTAAATATTATTAAAAAAAATCTACTATTAAAAAATTTTTTTATTTTATTAATGAAATAATCAAAATAATTTTATTTTTATTAATCCGATAATCTAATAATTATATTAAAAGAAATTACTAATTTGTACTACAGGTGATTATTACTTGTAGTTAATTTGCCAATTAAAATTCAGGATCAGGTGTAATATGTAGATCAATTTTGTGTAACAAAAACAAAAATTTTTTAAAAAATTGCTAAAATTGCTTCTAACCTAAAATTTTGTCTATGAAACTACTTTTTTTTATACAAAAAAAAATTTCTTGCTAAATTTTACTATATACAAAGCCCTATCCTAATCTCTATTCTTTACCCTTACCCTAATATTAAAGAGATTTAATTTTTATTTAATAAAAGTTGTTTGTTTTGTTTATTTTTTTATGCATTGTAGATCACAGGTGATAATCATCTAAAGTAATTATTAGTTATTTTTTATATTAAATTAAAAAAATTAAAAATTAATTTGTACAAAAAATATTTGAATCAGAGCTATTTGAGGTACAAATCTTTTTGCACTAGACTATACATGTAATAATATTATTATATTATTACATGTAATAAATATTATTACAATTAAGGTTTTAAAAACCCATGTAATAATACAGTATATGTAATAAATATAATTGTAATAATTAGCTAATTATAGTACTATTCATTAGTGATTACTTGGTTTGTATAATCAGAAAGCAGATTAAAAAGAATATTGATTAATATTTTGTGCATCTGAATTCTGTGTAGTGATTTATGAAAGAGACCAAAATTAAATAAGTCATATACTTTACTCATGTCCTGAGATAGAAGCCAAAGTTGGTTTAAATTGCAAGACATGTTGTGTCTTCAATGATGTTGTTAAAAATGTGTATTGGTATGACTGTTAAGTTGCTTGGTAAAGCCACATAATTGGAAGGTGAAAGAATTTTATATTTGGATAAGATATTGTTTAAGCGATTAGTACGCAGTTTTGTATAGAGTTTCTTGATATGCTCAACAAGGCTTATAGGTCTAGTATTAGAAAGATTGCTATTTAAAATGGGTTTTTAAAATTAAAAAGATATAGCCCTCTTTCTATTGTTTTGGTATAGTCTAAGCAGAGAGGCAATGGTTAAAAAAGGAAGTTATTGCTAGTATAAAATCTGGTCTTGCATGTTTGAACATTTTGTAACTAATTCCACAGGCCTTATTGTTTGGTAGCTAACTAAGTGTTGAAGTTATCTCTAGGGCCAGTGATTTTCTGCATTTTATGAAATGCTGCAGAAATCATGGAATTGGATTGTAAACACAGAATGTATTAAGAATAGCATGGAATTGACACAAAAAGTAGGGATTTATAAATTATTTGGTTTTTTTAATAGGTACAAGGTTCTAAAAATATAACCTCTGAAAAGTTCCAATTTAGAAAATAAATAAACCTAAAATACAAGCATGGTCGGGCAAAATTTTTGAGAAAAAAAATTGGTTTTCAATAAAAAAATATCGCAAAAACCATGCAGAACCTATAGAAATGCCATGGAAACTGTGCAGAATTAATTAATTTTATTTGCAGAATTGGCATTTTAGCACGGACGGAGTTGACCCAATAGCACTACAGAAAATCACTGGCTCTAGTTATCTCTTCTTGGCTGAAGCTTGCCAAAGTATCTATGTACCATGTAGTATCAATATTGGGTTGGGTTGTATTCAGCTTGCCATATAGATTCAAATAAACTTTGATTGACTTGGCGGGAGCTGTCCAGTTGTCAAAGTATTGCTGAATATGGTTTTTAATAGCAGGTAGATTAGTAATTACCTCCTGCTCAAGTTTATATTGTCAAATTTTACTGGGTCCTTGTATTGGTTTAGAATACTGTTAATCATAAAGATAGGATGTGTAATGAGCTTAGAGCATCTTTTTTAAATTAATTCAGAGATTTGCTGCTTAATTTGTTTAATATTTTTAATATTGCAGATATGTTATAAATTCTTCTATTCTGTATTTGTCTTACTGATTCAATTGAAAAGATGCTAGTGAGCAGATGGAAGCAGAGGTATTTGAAGCTAACATGATTGATTCAATGCTGTGATGCCCAAGTTAAGATAGTCTGGTAGTAAGTTTTGTTTGAGTATCTGTTTGATTTTCCAGATAATACTACTAAGTTTTTTGAAACTAGTGTGTAGATGTGTTGCTGTAGCTAAAAAGATGTGTTGGAAGTTGCGTATACTAAACTTTTTGTTAAGAATACTGTATATTGTATCACAGCATTGATGATACTAGATTAGATTTTGTACTATGTGGTCTCTAGTAATTTAGAAGTGTCCATTGTTAGTAGTGTATTGTGAGTAGTAAAGCTGTTTTTAACTTGGTAAGAAAAGTTTTTCCAGAGGTTGTTGTTTATGGTCTTGTAGTCGAAAATTCTTTTGCGGATTTGAGTTTTTTGTCTTGGCTTACTAGTTAGAGCATATGAAAAGAACTATCTGGATATAAGAATTTGGTGATCACTTTGAGTACTAGTATGAGAATCGTCTGTGATATATTTGGTAAGATATGTTAGTATAGGATGGTATACCCAGTGTAGACAATTTTGAACAATTAAATAAAGTAAAATTACTTAAAATTTTATTAAGATAACCTATTTTAATTTTAACTAGAATTTGTTCAGTATCTAAAAAAATATATAGTTATATATTTCTTAAATAAATTTATTAATTATTAAAGCCTGGACAAGCTTTGGACAACCTTGGATATTTGGACAATTTTGGACATGGATAAGCCAAAAAAGGCTTTAGACTGCCAAAACGTACAACACTGGATTTACATATATATAGTCAATTTGGCTATTGTATCTTGAGCTAAGCCATGTATAACTTTGGTTTTGTGAATGGGATACCAGATCATATATGTTGTACCTTGATTTGAAATTTGTCCCAATTTGGAATCTGGCCTAATCCTACCTCTAACACTAGCCCTAACCCTAACTAACTCTAAAGTCACCTAAAGTCCTAATTCTGCTACAAAATTCTTATCTGGAGCAGCCCGATTCTGAATTGGGCACCGGGGTACAGCATATATATTGTTATAAAACAGGAATTAGAGAAGTTTGTATTTTATCTAGCCAGAATGTATCTTGTATATAGTAGCATTAAAGTTTCTCAGAACAATAGAGAGTATGTTATATGATGTGGTTTGCTGATCTATTGAATAATATTGGCAAATTTTATATATAGATATATATTGATTACTAACTGGGTAAGATATATATCGATACTTAATACCTTTGCTGATTTCTATTGATAGTGATAGTAATCAATATATATTTGATATAGATATTAATTGATATATCTGATATGATATTAATTAATAATTATTATATTCACATAATCATGCTTTTTGTAAATTTTTAAACGTTTTACAGGTTTTCGCAAGTTTTCGCAAGTTTTCATAATTTAATATAAAATTTTATTTTTGTTTATTTTTTATTATTATATGATATTTTAAATTATTAAATATACAATATTCACAAGTTTCACAATTTAATATAAAATTTTATTTTTTTATTTATTATTATAGAATATTTCTAACTATAACCAGTAGTAACTGTCACTACCATTTTGTGTAACCAAAAAATTTAATTTATTTAATATTTATTAAAATTTTATATTAATTAAATTAATAAATTATATATAATCATTATAACTATTTATTTTATGGGTCTAAAAATTCCATGCCTCCGCATGGTCGTGCACCCTTAGTCGGCCAATCAAAATCGAGCACGTGCAACACGTGCCTCATTGCCACAATCGGCCAATCACAATCGATTTTATAATATTTTTTAAAAAAACTTTATTATTAAAAAAAAAAAAAAAAAAAAATGAACGATATAGACGTCTATATACAATAAAAACACAATGTTAACACTAACCCTAACCCTATCAAACCCTAACCCTAACTCGAACCCTAACTCTAACTCGAACCCTAACCCAACTACCTACCCACTAAATTCGAAACACAGAGTTGAATTACTCACGTCGAAATAAGCGAAACTTGACCAACGAAAACCACCCAAAAAACATATAGCAACGAACTCTAATAATACAAAACCAGCAGCAACAACGAAACTCTAAGTGACAATACAATGGCGAAATACCAAGAGAAAGCAAAGACAATGTCGACACTAATAACAGCACAATATATGAAACTAATTAATAAGCTTATATTGTAAAAAAAAAAATAAGTGAAAAAAAACCCCCACCGAAAAAATCCACCACGTCCAAATGCCGAAGAAATATGGTAGGCCATTCCATAAGAAAATCAGAAACACAAAGCCACACGAAAGAAACAGCACAAGAAAACTCCGGAAAAACAAAAAAAACAGAAAAAACGTACAAGACCGCTTTCTATAAGAACACAAAAAACAAAGAAACATACAAAAAACAAAGAAAAAGCAGAAAAAATATAAAAACAAAAAAATAAAAAACAAAAAAACCCACCATGTCCAAATGTAAACCAGCACCAGTTTTCACACAAGAATGCCGATAAAGCCAACAACCCTAAAACGAGAAAAAATCGCAAGACCGCCTCTGAAAAAATGGGAAAAACATGCAAGATCGCTTTCTACAAGAATACGAAGAAGCGTAAAATAAGAAACACCACTCCATAAATGACGACACAACAATAGGCAACACAATAACAACACAAGTGACGAACCCAAAATGACACCAACGACAACACCAATGACGACACTGGCGACAACACCTACAACGGCACCGATGATACCAATGACGATACCAACAACGACACCAACTACGAAAAAGTGAAAAAGCGGAAAAGCGACAAGCTGAAAAAAAGAAAAAAAAAATTAGTAAACGATCAACAAAAACAAAAAAAAAACAAACCGGTGATTATCTTAGATAATCATTATTTATATGCATGCATATAGAGTGCACAACCATGCGGGTGCGTGGAAAAAGTTTTCCCTTATTTTATAAATATTTTTCATTGTTTACAGTTTATTAAGTTTCTTATTATTCAATTAGCTTTGTGCAACTATATACATTCATACAGTTGTATACTAAATTATTATATACAATACACTTTGTATTATTTTACTTATGCTCAACAACAATAATAGGGCTCGCTTTGCTCACTCTGTATCGCTTCGCTACGGCTATCGCCTTTGCTTCACTCCTTTTCTCTAAGCATTGTGCCATTTAACTAATCCTAACCCTAACTCTAACTCTAACCCTAAACTAATTCTAACATACACTAAATTTAATAAGAGCGCTAATATTTATTAAGTAATATTTTAGGGGGTGGAGGTCAAAAAAAATCTTATCTTAGTTAAATTTGATTGGCTAAAATTCTATTTATAGACCTTAACTGGGAGTGGGGTAAGCCCCTATAGTAAATGGATATTAGGTTATAAATGTCAGTACCCTAACGATATCATGAAAACCAACACTTAGCACTGATACAAGTACCATTAGCTTAATTGGCATGATGAAATGAAAAACAAGATACAAACACATCAAAACGAAATTATTCCAATAGTAGCACCATAGCACCAAAAAAATGATATGTGATAGCTTCACCCAGTACCTGAAAAAAGTAGTTAGTACATATACAAATACAATATCGAAACAGATGAAAAGCATAGCTTTACAAGTAAAATTATGTCCCTGGTATGTTAGTTTGAGAACTTGAAAAAGCAATATATGACAACTTTAAAGAACCCAAAAAATGAAATACAATAATCTGAGAAAAATCTCATGCAATGACTCCAAAGAACCTGAAAAATGATACACGATGACTCTAAAAAACCTGAAAAAGCAACATATGATGACTTCAAAAAACTCTAAAAAAAGCGATACGTGATAACTTTAAAGAACCTGAAATAAGAGACACATGACGACTCTACCCAATACCTGAAAAAGCAGTTAGTACATATATAAATACAATGATGAAACCAACAAAAGAATGACACAGCTATACATGTAAAACTACGTTCCTGGTATGTTATTTTGAGAAACCAAAAAAAGCGACACATGACAACTCTAAAGAACTTGAAATAAACAACTCTACCCAATATCTGAAAAATCAGTTAGTAAATACGTAAACACAATGCTAACACAAATGAAAAAAACTATATATATGGCATCACGTCACTATTAGTCATTCTGAATCCCATTGTGATTAAAAGAACCCGAACCTAGCTTTCTAACAAATAACCTAGTGCTATAACTTGATAAAAAGAAGAAAAGAATAAATAAAGCATTAGAATACCAAAATAAAAAAATAAAACGAATAAATAGTAAAAAAAAATAAATATGAATAAATAAAAAAAAACCTCCCGATTGATAAATAAAAAATTTTAAGATTATACAACAGGCAGTAATCATTACTACCGATTATTTTGATTATTATTCATTATTATATATTATATTTTAAATATTACTTATTTTATTATATATTATTATAAAAAATGACAAAAAAAATAAATCCAAAAAAAATATCGAAAAAAATAAAAATGAAAAAAAATAAACTATTATATTTGCTTATATTCGCACATATTCACTACTTCTTGCAAAGTGTCAGAGAAGTTAGAATGGTGTTCTTGTAAAGTTTCAAAAAAATCAAGTCATTTTCTTGCAAAGTTCTGAAAGAAGTAAGGAATAAATAAAATAAAATAAAATTAAAAAACTAAGTAAAAAAAAAAAGAAACCAAACAAAAACAAAAAACGAAACTAAAAAAAATAACAAAAAAAAACAATAATGAAAAAAATAAACTATTATATTCACTTATATTCACCCATATTTGCTACTTCTTGCAAAGTGCCAGAGAAGTTAAAATTGGTGTTCTTGTAAAGTGCTAGAAAAGTTAGTTCATTTTCTTGCAAAGTTCTGAAAGAAGTAAGGAATAAATAAATAAAATAAAATTAAAAAAATAAGTAAAAAAAAAAGAAAACAAACAAAAAACAAAAATGTAAGCAAACTAAATAAAAAATAAACGAAGCTCCAAATCACCATTTCTCTAAAGTAAAAGTTTATGTTCTTGCAATTCAAAAATTGTCGAAGGTTTTCGCAAAATGCTGAAATAAAATAAATTAATAAAAATAAAACAAAAAAACAAAACAAAAAACATGAAACGAAAAAATAAATAAAGCGAAACCTTGCAAAAACTTGCAAAAACTTGAATTTATTGAAAATTTAGAAATTGCTAAAGAAATTAGTGTGTATTCTTGCAAAGTGTCAAAAGGCTGAGTTGGCTTGTGCAAAGTGCTAAAAAGTCATTGAAAGTGTCAAAGAAATTAGAGTTGGTGTTTTTGTAAAGTGTAGAAATAAAATAAAAAAAAATTAAAAAATAAAAAAACAAAACAAACCTAAAAAAAAAATGAAATGAAACCAAAAAACAACAAAAGGAAAATGAAAACAATGTAAAATTGATAGAAGATCTAATTTATAAACAAAAAAATAAACAAAAATCTAATCTGATTTTGTAGTACAATTATCAAAAATCATCAAAACATTTCGAAAATATTAGTCAAATGTATCCTATAATCTAGGCTATAGATCTACTAATCCAGCTTGATTTCCCAGTTCTAAAATATTTCGACAATATTTGAAATATTAAAAAGAAAAATAAAAGAGAGAAAAAAAAAAAAAAGAAAAAAAGAAAAAAAAAAGAGAAAAAAAGAGAAAGAGAAGTAAAAGGGAGAGAGAAATAAAAATAGTATAAAACGGCTTTTTTTTTTAAGTTTTTTTTACATTTTGTACTATATATATTTATAAAATATAGTATGTTACAGATCAAATGGGCATAATCATATCCATCGATTTGATTTTTAGGATTATAATTTTAATATAATTTTAAAAAAAGAACCCCATTTTTGATCTAATTTGATCAAAACAACAAAGTTAAATTAACTGACAAACATCAATTTTATTATATACTTCTTACATCCAATCAATTGTTTGTGGGCCAACCAATCCTTCAAACTATAGGTATGTACTATATAGCTAAAATTTATTGTTAAAAGAATCTTTAAGACAAGCTTAATATATAAGCTTAAATATTTTTATTATAATTCTTAATTGTCAACTATGAGTACTTTAACTCGATATTCGCTACCCAATTTAGATTTACAGAACAGGTTTTGCCACGTTTCAATTAGTATATATATTATTTAATTGTTTTGCTAATACCATGGTGTTTAACTGTATATACTGTATATAGTTTTTTTTTAGAACGATAATTTGAACGAACATAGCACAGTAGTCACAAACATAATCGGTAGTTAGAACTGAATATATCTGAACATAGCACAGTAATTAGAACTGGATATAGTAAAGTAGTTAGATTCTGAACTTAGCATAGTAGTTAGAACCTAGTATATATCAGCAAAAATATATATGCGTAAACTTGCGCAAGTTTTTACGGTATGTAAAAAAATCATAAACTTACGTAAAATTTAGCATAATACTACGTAAGTCTTACAATGTATAAGAAAATTGTAAATTTACGTAAAAATTTTATATAAATTTACGATTTTCTTATGCACTGTAAAACTTGCATAGTTTTACACTAAACCTTTTATGTAAGTTTACGATTTTCTTATATATTGTGAAAACTTGCGAAAGTTTACGCTAAATTTTTTACAATTTTTTTATGAACTATAAGAAATCATAAATTTACACTAAATTTCTTACATAAATATTCAAACCCTTTCGAAATATTTTAGGACCAGAAAACAAGCTGGATCAATAAATCTGTAACCTAGATCGCGCATTGGACTAATTTTTTGAAATAGTTCGAAATAGTTTGATGAAGTTCAAA
>QKWP01000027.1:585859-610269 GCA_003550325.1 Gigaspora rosea
CTTTCGGTTTGTTTTTTTTTTATTTATTTTTATTTTTTTTACAATTTACAAGAACACTAGCCTTTGCAAGAAAACCAACAACTTTTTAGTACTTTGCAAAAACACTAACTTGACTTTGTATACCAACTAGACTTCTGACACTTTGCAAGAACACACAACTGATTTCACCAGCAATTTCTAAATTTTCAAGAATGCAAGTTTTTGCAAGTTTTTATAAGTTTTCACAAGTTTCACATGTTTTTGCAAATTTTTGCAAGGTTTCGCTTATTTATTTTTTTATTTCATATTTATGTTTTTGTTTTTTTGTTTTATTTTTAAAATTTTTTTTATTAATTTATTTTATTCTGGCACTTTGCAAGAACAGAACCTTTATATCCTGGTACTTTGCAAAAAAACCAACCTAGATTTTTTAGCACTTTGTGACTTTTTTGGCATTTTGCAAGAATATTTTATCTAGCTTTCACAATTTCTAAATTTGCAAGAATATGAACTCTTACTTCAAAGAAATAAAGATTTGGGGCTTTGTTGTTTTTTTTTATTAGTTTGTTTACATTTTTTGGTTTTTTTTTAACTTATTTTTATTTTTTTTTATTTTATTTATTTCAGGTTTCTTTACTTGCGAATATTTGCAAATACTTGTAAATACTTGCAAATACTTGTGAAAACTTGAAAGAAAACTTTTGTTCTTTTTATTTTATTTTATTTTTTTTTACTTCTTTACTATTTTTAGAAGTATTTAGAAAAAGAGAGCGAAACGAAAGTTATAGCCAAAACAAAAAAATAGCCAAAGCAAAGACAATAGAAACAAAGAAGTGAAGATAATAGCTAACTGCGAGGGTGAGCAAAAATAAGCAAAAACTTGCGAATACTTGCGAATACTTGTGAATACTTGTGAATACTTGCGAAAACTTACAAAAATTGTGTTCTTTTTTTTTTATTTTTACTATTTTTAGAAAGTATTTAGAAAAAGAGAGCAAAACGAAGGTTATAGCCAAACAAAAGAAATAGCCAAAGCGAAGACGATAGAAAACAAAGAAGCAGAAATAATAGCTAACTTTGGGGGTGAGCGAAAATAAGCTTATAGGGTTAGTTTTTTGTATATAGTATTAGAATTAGATACGACAAAGTGTGAAAGTAGTTTAATAATATAAAAATAATACTATATAATAATGTAATATATAACAAAATATGTAATATTAATTAAAAATGTATATTTAATAAATGTAAAATATAATATATAATAATAGTATATAAAAAAATGGGGTGTGGCGACTTAGAGAAGTTGCCAGGTTGTCACCCCCCTAAGCGACAGGTCAAAAGTTCGAATCCCACTGGCGACATTTTGAAAAATAGGTCTGTGTTACGGTGACTGTGGCTCAAGATCAGTTGGGTAAAAATACCTGTAAACTTGGTTACACCATCTTGAATGGAAACTTCCGAGCGAATTGGTGTATTGTTACACTGACAAATCCAGGAAACCAGAAAAACAGAAACCCTTTGGCAAATCCCGAATAAGGAGGTAGACGGACAGCTACAATGGTGCTACCGGAAGAGGTGGGTGCCGGGCCAGACGATGAACCTTACGAGGGTTGAAGTAGGCGATATTAGCGGTTCACGGAAATCCGGACTACGAGTATATGGGTAAAGCCGTAGTGTCGATCGCTGAAAGTAACCGTATGATTAATTGTGTGAGACATGTATCGTTCTGGTAAAATTCTATGTCAAACCGGTTGGTTTGGCATAGTGCAGCAGGTTGTACCTGGGAATTCACCCAAAAGAGGTGTCATGCCAGGTAATGTAGGAGGTTAAGTATTAGAGGATTGATGGGCTTAGCGGATAATCAGAGGATTTAAATTAGGCAATTCCCGTAGTTGGGTTGCAGGTATGGCTGCTAGTGTGGAACCTTAGGGAAAACCACTTAAATTAGACACCAAAAGTGTACGTGTGGCTAGTTGTATTCTCGTTACTGCTGTATAAGTACGTCATATTTTAAGAATCCTAATAAACACTTGTCGGCGAGACTGCCTAAGTTTAAAAAAAAAATATATATATATATATAAAAAAATAAAAATTTTATAATAAATTGCGAAACCGTGCGAAATATTGCGAAATTCTGTAAAAAAGCATGATTATGTGAATATGTATATCATTTAGAATTTAATATTTTTGCATATGTGCGCTATAGCGCACCTCATATGATTTGGTGTAATGTGAAATCAAAACAACCAAAATACCCTTTTTTTGTTAGTTAGGGTTAGGGTAAAGTTAGAATAGTGTGTAGGCGAGAAAGGGACTTTATAGCAAGGAATTTTTTTTTTTTTTAAAGTGTCCACCTTGGGACTAAGGAATTTTTTATTCAGATATTTTGGATCAGTGTCCCACTAAGGGCCACCTGCATTTGTTACATTGACGAGGATACAACTAGCCACACGTACAACTTTTGGTCGTCTAATTTAAGTAGTCCGCCTGAAGGTTACCCTGCAGGTTCCACACTAGCTGCCATGCAAGGAATTTTTTTTGTTAGAGCATGAAGAGTGGTTTCATAAACAAAATTATGAGCCACAGGCGATTTTTTAAAAGATCGCTATTTTTTCTCAATTTCACATTACACCTGATTCTACGATCTGATTGGTTTATCAGATGGGTGCATTACAACGCATATGCGCTAAATTACATAAACCTATCATTTATTTATTTTTTAAAAAATTTTGAAAATTTGCGAAAATTTGCAAAATGTTGTGAAACAATGCGAAAACGAAAACATCACAAAATATGCAAAAATATTACTCCTGCGATCCTGCAACCCCCAAAGGGGCATTTTTTTATTTTACATTGTATTATAAGATTTTTGAAATATTACAGCAATAACTTACGTAAGATTACGTATATATCTGCTATAGCATAAACTTATATAATTATTACCCCTACGTAATACTTTGAACTAATCGTAAGATTTTTGCAAGTTTACGCTCGCGTAAAAACTTGCGGAGGTTTACACATATTTTTTTTGCTGATATAGTAGTTAGAACCAACACTGTATCAACAAATATAACTATTCTAGCATTGCCCAAAAATCAGTTATGTAATGGTACTTAAATTAAAATTCTGACGAATTAATGTACAATAATTTAAATAGCACAAGATGTAATACTTTTATTATGAATATTTAAATAAAAAAAGCATACTTGCGCAATGAATTTATCCCACTAAAAAAAATTAGTTCTTAAATTATTGCTTTTAAAAAATTACTACTGCTAATAAAAGGTATTTAAAATACACCCACTTCATGATTTTCTTAATATTTTTGCATTTTAATTATATATTCACCAAATTGAATCGTGCTTATCCAAATGTATTCATCTCCCTGCTCAACAAGTAACTTGCAATTGTAGTGTATTGTGTGTACTGATCTTGTTTTATTTTCAAGAGAATTTTATTAATACATATACCTATAAATACATAAATACTTTCAAATTTCATTAATATTTCTATGCTTACAAAAGTTTGAAAATTATGCCCATAGTATTTCCACATTAAATACATGGGGCTGTTGCAATAGAAAGAACCAATACTGTCAAAAATGAAAATCAGGTTTTTGTTATATTCAGATAAATTTTGACATGCGCTATATTTTTCAATTATAAGTGGAAATTGATTTGTATAATAAAAAATTAAGACATTTTAAAAAAAATTTTTTTGGGAGCTTCGTACATCACGGGATTACCCGATATAATAAACTAATCAAATCACGAAAATTTTGATTAACCTAGATTAGTTCAAACAAAACAAACGAGATTTTTTCAAAATCATATATAAACCAGTATTGGCCCTTTTTACTGCAAAGGCCCTATATTGTCTTTAACACCAAGTTATTAGCATTATTTTCTTTGTGCTTTCATTTTTTACTCTTTCTAAAACATACTAACATTCTAGAACAAGTCTTATTTTCTTGAAAAAACTTTTAAAGCTTTATGCTTTTGACACGATTTGCAAAAAGGATTCGTAAAATAAGAAAAAAATTTTTTCGTTCAAAATTGATTTGTACAGTAGTACTAATTATTGAAAATTTAAGTAACTAAAGCTATTCATCCAATAAAATGCTTAAATTTTTAACCTATATAATACTGTAATGCAGTATATTAATTGGTGTTTAGCTGATGCATATTGTATGTTGTATAACTATATTTTTAGAGTATGTCAAAATAAACCAAAAAAATCAAATTGGTAGATATGTAAAATTTATATATATATATATTTTTTTTTTTTTTTAGAAGTGGGTTTGAATTTTCAAAATGGATCAGAACACTAGTCTAGAACATGTAATCGTTAAAGATCTGTTAATCATGACGATTATTATCAATTTATAGATATATAACTATTTATATAAAAAATAATATATATCAATTATAGATATATATTGATTTTTAACCAGTTAATCGATATATGGGGTCTTTGCCTTGAAAATGACCTTAGGGGGCATCCATAAATAACATTAAGTACCCCCTCATAGTAGCGCTGGACCCCCCTCTACTATAGAAAAAAATTTTTCAGAATCCGTATGTTTATATATAAAATTTTACAAAAACTTGAATATATTATGATCCAGTGGTCCAGTCTGGATAATTTTGGTACTATTCGATTCGTCTCCATGAGACGAATCCAATGGTACCAAAATCATTTTATTTGGATTACTGGCTCACGTTTTATTAATGAAATACTATTGATTTTATAGTAATTTTATAAGAAAACATAATAACCAATAGTATTTCGTTAATAAAACGTGACCCAGTGCTCCAAATCAAATGAAAAAATTGGTACCATTCGAATCCTCTCCTCGAGACGATTCGAATGGTACCAAAATCATCCAATTTGGACTACTGGATCAAGTTTTAGACAAATTTTAATAAAAAAATTGCGTTATGTTGGGGGGACCCCCCCTACATAGTGAAAAATCATTATATTTTGGAGGACCCCCCTCAAACATAATGTTATTTATGGATGCCCCCTTACGAGCTATGTAGATCTTATAAATAAAAATTAACATTTCTAGCTATCCAGTAACCCAATTCAAATAAGCTTTTTTTTTATTTTGTAAAGCTTAGTAAGTTCTACAAAATAAAAAAAATTATTTAAATTGGATTATTGGATGGCTAAAAATTTTAATTTTTATTCATAAGATCTGATTCAAAATTTAAGTCATATTTAAAAAGATATCGATAGCAATTGCATAGTCTGGGTGTGTAATAATATTGTAAATATGGAGTGAGATCATTGTTTATCATAAGTATGGTTCCTGCTTTAGAACCCTCTGTATAGGACCAAAAGTAGGTTAGGACCCCAGACATCTCTCATATAGGTTATAACTGGATTTTGTCCAATTTTGATCCAATTTGCTAAAAATGACAAAATATATTTGTTTAAATAACTTTTGATCTGGTAATCAGAATTGAATAAACTTTTTTTGTTAAATGCATCTTACTGAAAGCTTCATTTTAAAAAAAAGTTTGTTCAAATTGGTCTACTGGATGCCAAGATAATTGGCAAAAACTGTTTTTTTTTCTCAAATTTTAAAGGTTTTTGCTAAAAAAAAAACAAGTATAACCTCTATACTAGATGTCCGGGGTCCTAGTAGGTGTAATGAGGAGTTTTGTGTAGTTTAGTAGTTAAGTATTCATTAGATAGCTTGGTTTCTGTTAAACTGATAATATTTAATTAGAGTTTCACCTAACTATGAGAGAATTAATTATAAGGATTTGGGGCAATATCTATATGATTTTTATTAGTAGTTAGAATCTGATTTTAACCATGAAATACCAAAGTTTTTACTAAGTAAACATCTTTTGAGCTTCTAATAAAAGTTGTAGAAACAGTTTTTCTGATTCTAATAGTAATAAAATCGTCAAAATTGGTTTGATGTTTCTTGGAATACAAGTATTTATCTTTTTGTGATTATATAAAATCTTATAAAATTTTTTTAAAGAAATTTTATAAGATTTTATATAATCACAAAAAGATAAATACTTGTATACCAAGAAATATCAAACTAATTTTGGCAATTTTATTACTATTAGAATCAGAAAAACTGTTTCTACAACTTTTATTAGAAGCTTAAAAGATGTTTACTTAGTAAAAACTTTGGTATTTCATGGTTAAAATCAGATTCTAACTACTAATAAAATTATATAGATATTGCCCCAAATCTATATATAATATTATTATAGTGACTCTCTCATTATTAGGCGAAACTCTAATTAAGTTGTCTTCAAGGCAATATTGCTCTCAAATTTGTTTTTAAGATCTTTATTAAGACCTTGGACATTGTGTGTACAAATAGAAAAAGAAAGAGGGTTAGGTTGGTTACTGGTATTGATTAAAGTAGTAGAGAAGTTTGCTTGTTGCGCTATATTTGTACTCCTCATTGACTGGTTTAGCTTGTATCCATCAGTATTATATTTTTCAATGGCAGAGAAATGTGATTGTTAGTTGTACTATTGTTTGGATCTTTGGGTTTTTTCGTTGTTTGTAAGTTATTCGCAAATGACTGTACTGTACTAAATAAAGCTGGCCTGACTTGTGTGTGTGTTTTGAATATGCTCTATATGGGTAGATAGAAGGAATAAATCTAGTAGAAAGTCTGAAATAGAGTTGATCTTAAAGTATTACTGGAGGATTTTCATAATATAGTGCGCCAAGTCACTTCTCATCAAAAATTACATATATTTTAATAAAACTATAAAATCTTAAGTTTTAAATATTTTTTAAAAATGTAACTAATAAAAACTATTGTTTTTTATTAGTACTTTCAAATTATCAGTTAGAATATTTAAAAAAAGTTTATAAATTAAAGTTATAAGTGTTTAAAGCTATTATGCTTTCAAAATTTTGGCATTTAATATGAAAAAATTTAAAAATATTTTTTTATATTTTTTGTTATCCAATTAGAATTAATATATAATGCATTTTGATTGGCTAAAAAGCATTTATATATAACCAAATTTGGCGCATTTGATGTGAAGTGACTTGGTGCACCATAGGAGCTATATTTTGTTGTGATGTGATTAAGAGCAACAGTTCAATGGTTTGGTCAGAAAAAAAGTTTTCAAGTCAGGTAAATTGTCAGACAGCTGGGTAGGTATTTGGAGTGGGATTGGTTTGCTTGTGTTTTCTCAGAGAAGTTGGTAGGGATTTGGATCCACTCTTCTGGAAGTTGTGTAAGCAGTAATGCTTGTATAATTCTTTGACAGCTTTTATTAGATTTTTTGGTATTTCGATCAGAATCGGAATATTAAATTCTTCTATAATTTGGTCTATTTTGAAGAGGTTGGGCTTGTTAGTAGTGTTGGCCTGCATGATATATTTAAATAAAGAGAGCTTGAATTTATAGTATGGTGTTATTTGTTTTAAAAATTTACTAGTTTCTTGATCACTAGTGATTAAAAATGGGACCCTGTACAGCAAAACAGTACATTGGGACAATCATATGATTTTGAGAAAATCACAATTGAAAATCATCATGTGATTAATTTTAATTATAATAATAACGAACCAAATATAAATTTATACACATTTAATTAATATATTTTACAAATTAATAACATTTTGGAAAGATATAATATATAAACAGATTTATTATAAAATCTCAAAATCTGATTAGTTGGCCCAATGCACCATTTTGCTGTACGGGGTCCCAAATGTGAACTAGGTAGCTATTTTGATTTTTGTTTGTATCGAAAGGAAGTGATAGCTTTATACTAAAATAGTTATTAGGCAAAAGCTTGAATATATAATATTCTCTAAGTATAAAGACCACTTCTGAAAGTGGGACAGTTGATGTGGTGGAGTTGTATGGGAAGAAGCCTCTAATTCTGAGATTAAGCTCTTGGGTAGGTGGAAGGAAAGGGCTTTCTTTTAGGTGCAAATCAAAGTAAATATCAGGTATTCTGTCATCTATTTTGTAAAAGTCTACGAGTTTTTTCTTATATTTAAATATGTATAGTAGTACTGCTCTGTGCTTGATTGGAAAGTACTCATGCAAGCTAGAGGTTAGCTTTCTGTAGTATTAGGAAGAGAAGAAAGCTCTATAAAGTATGCTTCTAAAAGTTCATTAAATTTAAAAATTTTTCTTAAAGTATTGACTACTCCTCTAGTTTGTGATTGTTGTTTAATAGGGAATACCGGTACAAATGAAGAATTACTGTTATTTCTTCAGTAATCTGATCTGGGTGCTCTGAAAGTGAAAGTAAATTCTCTTCAATAGCTTTTTGAATTTCTTTTTTAAGTATTTTGGGATCTTAAGTATCTTTGTCTTTGATTTGCAAGAAGCCTTGTGCATATTACACTAGCTCGTAGATAGGTTTTGTTGTAACTTTAGTAAAATTAGTACCCCAGACATATAGTACAGAGGTCATACGTTATGCATTTTAGCAAAGCCCCCTAAAATTTGAGAAACAAAAAAAAAATTTTTTGGCAATTATCTTGGTATCCAGTGGTCCAATTTAAATATACTTTTTTTAAAATGAAGCTTTCAGTAAGGCACTTCTAACTAAAAAAAGTTTATTCAATTCTGATTACTGGATTAGAAGTTATTTAAGTAAATATAGTTTTATTGTTTTTAGCAAATTAAATCAAAATTGGCCAAAATCTAGTTATGACCTATATGAGAGATGTTCGGGGTCCTGTGAAATTGGTACTAGTGAGTAGTGATACAAGTCATTATATGTAAAATCGACTTAAGTCGACTAGTCAGCTTAACTAAACCAATTTTTGCAAAGCTGACTTAGTCGATTGAGTAAAATTATTACTCAAAAAAATTTCAATCGATATTAAATTACATATATGCAATTGAGTAAACTAATACAATGTTCTCAAAAGTATAAAACAATACAGAAATATTAATACTAAATTGAAGAGCATGTTTAAATAAAACAATCTAATATCGTGTAAATGGAAAAAAAATTGTCATTGTGCAAATTGTATTATTTTAAAAATTGTAATCATAGCTTGTTATAGAATAAAATTAGGGTATTGCTATTCGCACCATGGTTTTTGCTA
The DNA here is from genome assembly GCA_003550325.1 of Gigaspora rosea. Lineage (NCBI taxonomy): Eukaryota > Fungi > Glomeromycota > Glomeromycetes > Diversisporales > Gigasporaceae > Gigaspora > Gigaspora rosea. Next base: position 594,911 of record QKWP01000027.1, read on the forward strand.
TTTGCACCATGGATTTTGTATAACATTAGATTATCAATCAACTTTTTCTATTTGCACTATGGTAATATATGTTCCACCAATAAAAACTCCTCTTTTTTTGTAAATTAACACTATATAAAAAAGATTTTTTGCAATTTTTGTATAACCTTGAACTTTTTAATGTTGCACCAATAAAAACTTGCTTTTTTTTGTAGATTAATAGTTATGACGCTACTAATGTTGTATAACATTACACAAGTCTTATTTTGGTAACCTAATCTAGTAGACCTGCTAACCTAATTTACAATGCGGGCCAACCCTAATCCTAATTTTATAATACGGACCAACCCTTACCCTAATTTTATAAGGTCTTAATATAATGTGGGCAAGAGTTTCGCAATTTTGTGTAACCTTAGCTTATTTTAATGTTGCACCAATAAAAACTTGCATTTTTTGTAAATTAATAGTTACGACTATAGATACTGGTGAAATTAAACCATTTCACCAAGTGAAATGCTGAAATAGTTTCACCAGAATTATACCAAAATAAAATTTTGGTGAAATAGTGAAATTGGTGAAATTGGTGTAATTGTGAAATTGGTGAAATTGGTGAATTGGTGAAGTGGTGAAATGATGAATTGGTGAAATGGTGAATTGGTGAAAATGGTGAATTGGTGAATTGGTGAATTAGTGAATTAGTGAATTTTGAATGGTGAATTGATGAATTGATTGTCTTCTAAAAAAAGCACCATTCCTTTCATTTATTTCAACGAGATTGATAAATTTGGTTGGTTAGAATAAAATTAAGGTAAAGTTACTTGCTTCTGTTACTTTACAAAATTTATTTTTATATTGTGCATTTTGCATCTAAATTCGAACTTGTTAAAGTTTTGATCTCTAAGTGTACTTGTAAAAACATAAAATGTAAAAATTTGAACAAAAACCTAACTTTTGAAGAGCAAATACAGTCTGAATTCCAGACTGACGTCTCATCATTTCACCAATTTACTATTACCATTTCACCAATTCACCAATTCACCAATTCACCATTTTACCAATTCACCAATTCACCAATTCACCAATTACACCAATTACACCAATTTACCAGTTACACCAATTACACCATTGCCGATTGGTGATTGGTGAAATGGTGAAATCATTTCACCACTTTAATTTAATTTTACCAGCATCAATGCCACTAATATTGTATAACATTATACAAGTCTTAGGGGCATCCATAAATAACGTTATGTACCCCCTTATAGTAGCGCTGGACCTCCCCTCTACTATATAAAAAATTTTTCAAAATCTGTATGTTTATATATAAAATTTTACAAAAACTTGAATATATTGTGACACGATAATCCAATTTGGATGATTTAGATACCATTTGATTCGTCTCAGTGAGACGAATCCAATGATACCAAAATCATTTTATTTCGATTACTGGATCAATAGTTATTCACAAAAACTATTGATTTTTAGTAATTTTATAAGAAAACATAATAACCAATAGTATTTGGCCAATAAAATTTGATCCAGTGATCCAAATGAAATGAAATTGGTACCATTCGACTCCTCTCACCGAGACGAATCGAATGGTACCAAAATTATTAAATTTGGACCACTGGTTCAATTTTAGCCAATTTTTTCTAAAAAAATTACATTATATTTTTTTGACCCTCCCTACTTATTGAGAAAAACATTATCGTTCGTCCAACCCCCCACTTGTATAACGTTATTTATGGATGCTCCTTATTTTGGTAACCTAATCTAGTAGGCCAGCTAACCTAATTTATAATATGGGCCAACCCTAACTCTAATTTTATAATGCAGACCAACCCGTACCCTAGTTTTTTAAGGCCTTAATATAATGTGGGCCAGAGTTTTGCAATTTTGTATAACCTTGGGCTATTTTCATATTGCACCAATAAAAACTTGCTTTTTTTGTAGATTAACAACATATAGGGGTGCAGAATAAGGATTTTGCAATTTTTGTGTAACCTCAGATCATTTTAATGCTGCACCAATAAAAACCCACTTTTTTTGTAAATTAACAATATTTTTTAAATGTTTGTATAACTTTATCATGGTGCAAATAGAAAAAGTTGATTAATGATCTAATGTTACACAAAATCTATAGTGCAAATAGCAAAAACCATGGTGCGAATAGCAATAATCTAAAATTAAATCGTTTAATTATACACATTGATATTAACTATATTAACTCAAAAATCAAGTGTTAATCTAAGTGTAACTTTTTAATCTATGTGTAACTTAGACTGTGATTGGTTGTTGCATGTCACGTAATATAAGCAAATAAAGAAATCGACTTTTAGTTAATAGCTGGATTTTATAATCGACTTAAGTTGACTTAGTCAAGTTGATTTTTTAAGGTCGACTTGGTTTATTACTAGTGAGATATTGGCTAATAAGCATTTTTCTAAGTATTGAGTAAATAATGGTACGTGTTTTCTGATTAGTAAATGTAATTTTATTTTCTTTTTTGTATGTCTCAAGAGTATCGTTATATAGGCTTATATACTTCTTCTAATATACTAGTTGGGTTCTTTGGCTCTTGGTAAAGGTAGTGAAAAATCTGGTATCACAATGAACAAATTTAAATCTGATAGCCTCAAAAAGTGTAGGTTGTGTTGGGCTTGTTGTCAATTTGTAATTAGTAAACTTATAGATTCTTTTTAAAGTTGTTAGTGCTTTTGTGATAGTATCAAATGACTAGGCTTCTGGGTCAAAGAATGTATTTTCTAGTGTTTCTAGTTTGCTCTGTATAGTGGTTGCCCATTCCATGTAATTGGTAGTATCTGTAAAGGATATATTTAGGTATATTTTAGTAATCTGGCTGTAGAGTGGTCTACTACTACCAGGAGCATTCTCAAATATAGTTTTAGTTGCTTTGTTAAAAAGAACAGTTTGTAGTGATACAACTTGTGAGCATTTTTTGCTAGTACTAGCAGTGGTGGCCAAGTGTGGGTGAATAGTAGTAAAGGTAGTACTGGAAATAAATGGTAAGCTGAGTAAATATTGATAGCTGTAGTACTATAGTTTGATTAGTAGGTATAATAGGTAGTAATTGTGTATCTTCCAGAACAGGAAAGTTAGGAAAATGCACTGTCTGTGCAGAGGGTTTGTATTGTTTATGTAGTACTTGTTAATTGGGTTTGCTTGTTTTTTTTATAGCTTTCGACTGATTCATTATTAGTTTTTGGGTCAGTGATTGTACTGTAAAGAATTATTAAAAGGTCATTGGTACGTTTTGCTTTTGCATATGGTTTTATAGCAGTTTCATAAGGTTGTAATAGTGTAGCTAAGGTCACTATTTTAGGATGTTTTAGAGAGTTTTGCCATAATATTAACAGTGCCATCTCCTTGTGCTATAAGGTCAAATAGGACTAATTGGTTTGTGTTATCTTGTTTGCATAACCAGTGAAATAGAAATTTAACCAAATTTGAAATTTTTTTTAGTTTGGTAATATTGGTATAAAAGATAAATTTGTTCTTGTATTCTGGTAGCAAATGGACAGAGAAGAGAACAGAAAATGTAAGTTTGGACCAGTCATTAATAGTAATTTCAATAAACTCTTTAGCATGATCTGTTATTAGCATAGTGGGCCTTGCATTAGCAAGGGCCTCTATTGGCTAAGCTGGTTTGTGGGTGAATGGTAGGAAGTTAATAAAGGAAGAGGAGCTGCTTAAGAACATAGTTTTTAGTACAGTTTTTGGTTCAAAAAAGTAGTTTGTTATGGTGTTTTTTTGTGTTTTTACTTAGCACAGAGGCGTCAGAGTGCTTTTTGTTATCAACTGTTGGTTGGTCCTTAGGACCATTGCTACTGTGCAGCAAAAAAATTATCTTGTTGTCTGTTTTTAAGTTAATAGCTTCTATGTAAGTAAATTTAAACCTTTTTTTAAATATTGCACCTTTTTTAGGTCAATATTTGGGTGCTAAACAATTTTACTTAGGGGCTAAGTATCAAATTACTTAGTAAAATATCAAGATATTGTTATAAAAAAATTTTATCTTTTGTTCTGGTTTTGGTAAAAGGAACCTACAAAAAGAGTTTCTCATAATCTTAAACTCTATATCATTTAAAAAAAATCTATCTTTATATATTGGTAAAAAAAAATTATGTGTCCCAAATTTCTTTAGGTCATACAAAATTATTATTTCTGATAGATTGAATCTATGTTGTTTATAAACCTGATTAGTCAATTACCTGATTTCATAATTACAATGTAATCACTATTAAAAATGATTTATGTAAAACCTGCGGGTCGATAGTGTAGGTAGTTACGCTCCCAGGTCTCCAAACGCAAGGTCGCCGGTTCAAGCCCTACTGGGGGACAAGAATAACTATATGAGGTCATGAGATGGACGAGCTTGAACCAGGATGCTAGGACCAAGGGCAGAAAATCTTAACCACAAATGGTATGATGTGCGTAGCACCATTTAAATTTCTCGGCATATGTGGCTGAAGATAAAATGAATACCTCCGGTGGAAATCCGGTCGCTAATTGGATACTTCTGGTGAAATTCCAGTCGAACAAGAATACCTCCGGTGAAATTCCGGTCAAAATGAATACCTCCAGCGAAATTCCGGTCGAAACACTTGGACAGTTCCTGTGAAATCCCCGGGTTGTAAATGGGTCAACTGGTTGTTACCAGTTGGGTAAATAGAATAGGATCCTTACCTTAAATAGTAAAAATATGTAACATGTATGAAATGCCCAATGTACAAATAAGGTGCCGGCTAGAGGTCATAGGGTGCTGAGGGGCCCTCATGACACTAGTTCGGTGACCAAGAATGATATAATTAATAAATGAGCGCCAACTGCGCCCTAGCGATCCTGCTAGGAAATTTAAAAAAAAAAAAAAATGATTTATGTTCACCTTATCCTTAATAAGTGGACAAACAATTATACAACCAATTAAAAACAACCAAATAAACCAGAAACATTATAGAATATTTGCAAATTATTTAAAATAAGGTTTGATTTAGAAATCAAAAAACTATTTAAAAAGAACAAACTAGATATCTTAGAAGTTCTGAAAAAATTCAAGAGCAGATCCCTAAATAAAAATAAAACAATATTGGTTTATCTAAATACAGAACATACAGAACTAGTCTATATTATTAGAGAAGTTATTAAGAAATATATACAATTATATACAATACAAAATAGCAAAAAGATAGCAAATATTAGCAAAAGAACTGGAACTAGCAAAAACAAACAAAAAAAAAGCCTATATAGGCACCTTAATAAACCAAGTACGATACCAAATAACAAAGATATTTTAATCTAGTTAGAATGTAGCACACATGACTATGGTACAAAAAACTTCAAGCAACTATAAAAAATAAAAATCTATATCAGCTATACAAATGCAAACTTTATACAAGAAAGTTGCAAAAAAAGATTGTTAGAATAAATAGAACAACTCGACTAATAAAGAGAGAGAGCCTATTAAATATAGAGATGATAAAAAAAAAAGAAGATATTTCAGCTACAAATAATAGTAATAAAGTTAAAAAACTGTAAGATAAACTAAATGGGTTATTACTATAAGAAGAAAATAAGGATAAAAACTCTGTAACAATCAAAAACCCATTATATATTGTTATAGAATAAGTTGTAGTTAATTTTGGTAGAAATTAGTTAAGAAATTAGAACTTAATAAGGAAATTTTATAATAACTGTATTTAGTAATAGTGATAAGCGAAATTGATGTGCAATGACACTCAATGATGCTTAGCGACGCTTAACGATGCTTAGCGATGCTTAACGAAGCTTAGCGACGCTTAACGACGCTTAGTGACACTTAATGAAACATAGAGACGCTTAACGATGCTTAGTGACGCTTAGCTCAATAGATATATAAACCCACCTTATTTCCCTTAGTTTTAAATAAATCCAGACATTGTATTTTATCTTTACCTTTATATTTATTATTCTCTTCTCTTATTATTAATAAACTCTTGGGATTTCTAAGGAACTGACACCTTGGAATAGCCCTCTTGTTAAATTAATAAACTGTCTATTATCTCTTGTTGTTTTATACCGAACTGCCATAGAGAAGTGTATAGTTTCTTACAGACATAAAAGAAACTATACTTCCCTCTTGCACACCGCCTCACGCCCAAAATAAGGGATCTCAGGAGCCGTGTAATTGTTACTCTATCGGAATTAAAGAAGGCTTCCGGTACTGTAATATTTGGTGCCTTCTGGCGGAAATCTAATTAAACTATTGGATATTATTAAGAATTTGAAAATCTTATTATTACTTTTGGCAAAAATTTTTTATTTTTTTTTTGGCTGTTACTAACTCTTTTGCTGTTTAATTGCACTCTTATTATTTTCTTACAACTTACTTGAATCTTCTTTTTGTTGGCTATTAACTACTTACTATATTTTGGAGATTAAAATTTTGTTAACAACTTACTACTAACCTTTTATTTTTGAAAATATTTTATTATTCTTTTATTAGTTTCCTTAAGACTTGTAAACTGCCATTTCTATATGAATAGAGCATATGAACTATACTTAGAACAAATAGAAGTACATGAAACAAGTCATTCTTTCTCACTCGCAGTAGACGTTTTACAAGCCTACTATCCTGATTTATCCTGTACCATCTGTTATCCTGTTGCTAATCTAATTTATACGTCCCTTTCAACGATTTTGGGGAACATATCGAGACAATTATTTTGCTACCCAATATTCACAAAAGACAAACAACTCTTACTATGTTTTAGTTACTGCTACTGATTATAATACTGCTAGAGCCGCTGCTCGAGACATTGTTTTTAGTTGCCGCTATAATAACGACCTTTTAGACCCAAAAGAAGTTATTGCTGAACTACTCTTTGCACATAACCCCTATACTCTTGCACCTATCTTACCTCTTAATTTTGAAGCTACCCTACTTGATCTTCATATTGAGGACCTCTTATCTTCTACATCTGCTTCAACTCGACTAAGGACTGAAAATCTTCTATTCGATTTTCAAAATCAATTAGGAAGAACTGAATTAAACTTTGACGTTTCTCCACCCAGATCTATATTTACTTTAGGACCTGAACAATTAGCTGAAACTGGTGTTGGTTCTTCCACTAATACTTATATACCAATCCCTCCAAGTTTTGCACTTCCTTCTTCACCTATCTCAGAAATTCCATATCATTATATACCTCTCCTCCACAAAATCGATTTCTTTACTATTTACAACAAACCTTTTCTCTTGCTCGCACAACTGTTCCTCCACCTCTTCTTGTAACTGAATTTTATTCTACTGTTAATTTAGATATAAACATTACTCCACGCCATACACCTCTATTACTTAACACACCTCCTCTTAACAACCAAAACTTAATTTAACCCTTGACCATTATATTCAAAACCAAGACACTACTATTGTTAGAGCTGATTCTCTTCCCCAATTCGAGGAAATAAATTTACAACCTCTTGTAGAAGAATTAAACCCTATATTACCCCCTAACCAACCAGAAAAACTAATGGGTGATCAAGCTTTACGAACTCTGCACAAGCCATAACTGATCTTGCTAATGCCCTTGGACAAGGCTCTGAGAAAACTCTTATAACTGTTGCAGATTTTTATGGAGATGGAACCAAAGACCCTGCTGACTAGCTGAAGGAATTTCGAAGAGCCACTACTGCTAACCAATAGAGTGCTGAACGGAAACTTCAACTTGCCCCTGTGTGCCTTAAAAGTGTTGCTCTGGACTGGTACCAAGCTTTAAATCCAGTACCTAATGCTTTTAATGATGATGGCAACCAGGACTGAAGTTTCCAGCATCTTTTTAAGGTACGTTTCTATACCACTAAGCAAAAGGCCCTTTGGCAAAAACAGCTTTTCAATATTAAGCAAGGACCCACAGAGACTGTGGATGGGTATGTCAACCGATTTCGTACATTACAAAAGAAAGTGGACCCAACCGGTGTTTTTCCAGCTGACTTTGTTAAACAACTTTTTATTCAAGGCTTACGTCCTGAGTATGCAGTTAATATTCAAGCTGCTATACCTAATACATTGGCCAATGCTATTGAAGTAGCCCTTCGCTGAGAAACTGGAAAATTAATGACTACCCCTACTACCAATACAGACCAAGCTATTCAACAACTTACAGACCAAATTGCTAAGCTTAGTATCAATTTAGCCCAAACACAGACTATACCTACCGCTTCCGTTAATTATGTTGACAATTGTGCCCAAACCCCTTGAATAAAAGAGCCTCCTATCTGTTATTATTGTGGACACACTGGACATTTTATTTGTGATTGTAATAGTAGAAAGCAGGACCAACAACAAGGTTCCAACTCTCGTTGTAATAATAATAACAATAACCGAAACAGAAATAACAACCAAAATAGGGACTGAAATGGTCGCTCTTCTGACCGCTATTCCAATAACAGAGACCGTTCTCGCAGTCGCAATAATTCTCGTCCTAGAAGCCAATCTAGGGATAATAATTACAGAAGCCAAAATGATGATAATTATCGCTCTTACCAAAATTCTTCTAATCGATCTCCTTCTCCTTATTATCGAAGTGTCAATTACCTTACACTCAGATACCCTCTCTTACTGCTAACAAGTAGGAAATACTGCTCAATAACCCATCTATCCAAGGTGCCTTGGCTACCCACTTATATGAGGAAGCTAAAAATGCTAATCTTGTTCAAACTCTTGCCTATACTACACCTGTTAAATGTAATGTCTCTCTTCAGAATAAACCCTATCAAGCTATTATTGATAGTGGTGCTTCAATCAGCATGATTGCTCACAAGGCAGTCAAGGAACTTGGATTGACTATTAAAAAGGCCTCTAACAGGCTTATAGTTCCTGCAGTTGGAACCTCTACTCGACCTTTGGGAATTATAAAAGATCTACCCATTAAAATTGATCATATTATCATCCTTCTTACTGTGGAAGTAGTAGACACTACTTCTTACTCTCTTCTCTTAGTCAATGACTGGAATCAAAAAGTGGAAGCAAACTATAACTGGAAAAATGGCTGCTATATTTTTAAATGGGGAAACAAGAAATATATTATCCCTACTACTTATGAAAGTAACCAACTTCTACCTAGTCAACCCACTGTAACTGCACCAGATGAATTAGACCTTTATGAACCAGAATACTTATATCCTCGAGAAGCCTATACTTTTGATCGAGAAGACTCAGACCAATCTTTTTCATTAGAAGAAAATGAATGGACTACTTATCAGTCTCACTGTAGAAACAGAAAAGCTCCTAAACAGCGTGTCTGTGAAAATTGTGGTTCTCCTGATCATCTCTTTGCAAATTGTCCTACCAACCAATGTAATCGATGCCAGGAATTTGATCACATTGCTGTTAAATGCCCCAAACAAGCCCCAAAACATACTACCTGTCCTACTTGCAATAACTTCAACTATCTATATAGGGACTGCCCCAATAATGTCTGCAGAGGATGCAGTACATTAGGACATATTGAAGCCTATTGTCCTCTTGCCACTTGGAAAAGACAAAACTTGGTTTATCAGTGTGGATGCACTCTTGATCAAGTTGATAGTAATCGCCTACCTACTCATAGCACTCGCCGTACCCATCATTGTTGTCAATGTAAAGTTCCTAACAGACCTGAAGTTCTTAAACTTCTTGAAGAGAAACTGGTTTGTTCAGGATGTTATAATGATTTCCACTGTGCTCTTGACCGAGAAGATCCTAGAAGTATCTATTTTTTCACCCAAGGTGAAGGACGGGGAATGCTTGTTAAATGCAAAGTATGTGATAAGTCAGATATGAGACCTAGAATGTGTCAATTAGACAGCCTCTGAGAAAAATTATGGTTTTGTGAATTGGAACACCTCTACGCATACAAGGCTAGCCAGGATATCCAGTATAATCCTAACTATAATCTCTGGTAGACTTACAAGGAAGTATCCTCCAACGTGCTTATGATTTAATAGAGAAATTACCAAATTACCAGAGTCAGGCCAGGTAAAATACCGAATGGTCACAGCAAAAACAAAAAGTCCGTTTTGATGCCAATATTCGAACAGAGACATTTGAAATTGGTGATAAAGTGTAAATACAAAGAAAGGAACTAGAAGCCTCATGCTCAGCCAAATTTGAAGACAAAAGATTTGGACCTTTCCTTATCCACGAGAAATTAGACAATAGTGCTTACAAATTATGGACAATAGAAGGAAAAATTTTACAAAAATATTATAATAGTGATCATCTTGCCAAATATTACGAGCCACAAACATGGGAACCAGTAGTTGTTATTGATTCTCCTGGAAATTTCTAGAAGAAATTTGATATACAAGAGGATGAAACATACAATTTAATTCGTAAAACCTCAAAATATATTTATACAACTACCCCTTTTGGAATTTTCCCAAAATGACCACCCCTACATTACAACCTCAAACCTTGTTAGCCCTCCAATATCTTTTTCAGACATGGAAACAAAATAATGTCGCCCAAAATTATGCATTGTGGATTACATCACAATGTGTATGGTTATGTGATAATAATGATACCACTCAGACTATTGACCTCACTAATTTAATTACTTCTTTTCTTGAGCCAGACTCAAATAATTTTCTGAACACTCTAGAAGACACAGAACAATTAGAAATTAATTTACCAGAAGTAAATGACACAGAAGAAATAAACCCGAACTTGGAACTAGAAGATATACAAGAAGAAGCGTTAACAGTTCCAATTACTAATCAAGAAGAAGTCACTCCTGCCCCATTACCTGAAAAATTAAGCAGGATTATACAAGATATTATCCAACCTTGTGGACCTCTAACTCAGACCTCTACCCCTCCATATACTGGAATAACGTATCAAGAGAAATTACAGAAAATTCTCAAACGAATTAAAACTCGAACTAGAAACAGACAAGACCAGACTAAGCTGCTCGAAGCTTATTATTATCTTGGTAACCTTATAGACAAGTACCCTGATGCTCATGAAGATATTCAATCAATAATTGAGAAGACTCAAGGAGAAAGAAGAGCCCGAGACACATGGAAGTGTGCCAGACGGATGAAATTGCTTTTCTCTAATCGACCTCTAGAAAATATCTCTCGAACAACCTATATTACTTATACAATGATTACGAGGTTAACTGATGCCGAACTTTCTCAAGTCCTTCCCCAAATTAGAACTCACGGAGTTCGTTCTTAAAGGGGAGAGAAATGTTATAGAATAGGTTTTAATTTTGGTAGAAATTAGTTTGAAAATTAGAACTTAATAAGGAAATTTTGTAATAACTGTATTTAGTAATAGTGATATGCGAAATTGATGTGCAATGACACTCAATGACGCTTAGCGACGCTTAACGACGCTTAGCGACGCTTAATGACGCTTAGCGACGCTTAACGACGCTTAGTGACGCTTAATGACGCTTAGCGACGCTTAACGACGCTTAGCGACGCTTAGCTCAATAGATATATAAACCCACCTTATTTCCCTTAGTTTTAGACAGATCCAGACATTGTATTTTATCTTTACCTTTATATTATTTATCCTCCTCTCTTATTATTAATAAACTCTTGGGATTTCTAAGGAACAGACACCTTAGAATAGCCCTCTTGTTAAATTAATAAACTGTCTATTATCTCTTGTTGTTTTATACCGAACTGCTATAGAGAAGTGTATAGTTTCTTACAGACATAAAAGAAACTATACTTCCCTCTTGCACACTGCTTCACGCCCAAAGTAAGGGATCTCAGGAGCTGTATGATTGTTACTCTATCAGAATTAAAGAAGGCTTCCGGTACTGTAACAATATGAATGAAAAAAATAATAATTTGATTTAAGATGGGTACCAAGTACAATACAAATGCAGTCTGAGCAAGAATTATGTACTAAGTCTATTTGATGCTATAGCAACCCAAAATCTAGTACAACTATCACAATATAGGACTTGTCAGAAGAGACTAGTGTTCGGATCTGTTAGACTTTTTATCCAGATTATCCAGATAATACAGATAACAGATAACGATTTTGTTCAACAGATAATTTATCCAGATAGTTACTTTAAGTTCGGATAATTATCTATAGATTATCTGTATTTAATATATATTGTAAAACAGTGAAATGATGGAATGCGTTCCTAGGTCTGGTTTGGGACCAGTCTGGTCTGGGTTAGACCCAGCTTCAAACTGGACTCAAACTCTAGATTTTACTAGTTTTCAAACTTCAAACCAAACTCAAATTTATAATACCAAACCCGAACCAAACTCGAACAAAATTATGAGTTTGGTTCGGGTTTGGTTCGAAGCTTGAGTCCAAATAATGAATGACAAATTGCACTAACCTAATATGGATTTATTGTCAACAACACCTCCCCAACACAATTAATTCCCCTACAAACACTATTTCTCTTTCTCAACAACCGCTTCCCAGACAAACCCTTCCTGATACCACCACCTATCCGATGACTATTTACCTACAATCACTTCTTCGACAATTACCCCTCTCTGAAACAACTACTACAACCATTTACCTGACAATCACATCTTCCCCAACACTACACACCACTTTCCCGGCACAACTTTTCCACCAATCTTCTACAGTATAACTATTCCCACTACAATGATTTCAATATTATTTTCATAATAAAGAAAATAAATAAATTATTAAAAAAAATATTGATTAAATAAAAAGCAAATAAAAATAAATATTTAAATATTTAAAAAAAACATCGTTAAAAAAAAATAAAAAAAGTTTAAAAAGTTAAATTTAAAATTGAAATTTGCCAGTCAAGTTTTAACTCAAAATTTTTGAGTTATAAACTTTATATTACATGTAATCTTAAAGTTTGATTGACCGTTGAAATTTTTTTTTTAACTTAACGATTTTTTTATTTAATTAATTTAAATTTTTATTTTGATTTAACTATTTTTTTTCAACTAATTAATTTAAAAGTTTTATTTTTATTTTTTTATGATCTAATTTTTTTTTTTTGTTAATTTATTGTTTTTTAAGAAAATATTTTTTATTTTTTTAATAATTTATTTACTTTTTTTTACCATTATTTAATTATACCGGCAATAATTATTAAGCAATACATCAGGAAATATATTAAGATGAAATAATATGGAAATCATCGTGTTAGATAATGTATTGGGAAAAACTATCTGGCAAGGTAATTAGAAGAGTGTTGGAGAGTAGTAGTGGGTGGTGTCAGGGAAAGGTGGTGTCGGAGAAAGGGTTGTCATTGGGAAAAGGGTGGTTGTAGGGAAGGGATGGTCGATAAATAATTGTTGGATAAGTGGTTGTGTAGAGGATGGGAGTAGTTGTCAGAGAAATGATTATCAGATAAATGGTTATCAGGGAAATAAGAAGGGATTATTAAGTTGAGAAATGATTGTGCCAGAAAAAGGTTTATCAGGAAAATAAATATCAAAAAAATGGTTCGACTACAAAACCAAAAGAATATAATACCAATTAAACTGGTTAGCATTATAACTAATTTAGTTAGTATTATTTGGGATTTTGTGAGAACCATCGAGCAGATATCATTATATTTTAGTCCCAATAAGGCACTGATTAATGGCTCGAATCATGTCATTTCCAGATTCATATCAGATCTGATAAAGCCATTGGCAAGTTATCAGATAACCAAATAGCTCTTATAATGTTTCTGAACGCTCTATCAGTTCTGATATGAACCTAGAAATAACACGATTCAAACCTTAATCAGTGCCATATCGGGACTTATCGAATCTATAGTTGGTAGATTTAATTTTACAAATTAATATGGATGTCGTATTTTTTGCTGTAATTGCGTTGAGCTGTAATGCCATAATGCATTAATGTAGAAATGCAGAAATGCTAAATATTGTTAATTATTTTTTCAAATTTGATTCTGTCGACTTTGCAGTGATTTAATATTGTACATGTAACAACTATGAAAAGGGGTTTATTGGTCAAGGTTTTATTTTGACTTAAATGGTTATCAGAATTTATTTTTTTGGCCAATTAGACCATTCAATAAGTTATTGTTTAAAAACAGCTTTAGCGAGCTAATTAATCAGATATAATATATTGTCAGATTACAATAACAGTATGTATTAACTTATATACATATAAATGTGGTATAAATATTTAATAATTGTTAACATGACATAACTTTCACATATCTTTGTAAACATGATTTTTTAATTGAAAAATTTGTTGTAGCACAAATATGAAAAGCAAACAAACTTTATATATTTTTACTTAACGGATAACAGTTGTAATTACTAGATGGCTCATATGTTCTTATATAATTAAATTCATTATCATTAGCTTTTCCAATTATCAAACAATGTTATAGAAAATAAAGAGCCAAACTCTTCTTTTTTAATTCTTTTAACATTATCTAGTTCATTGAATAGAATCCGTTAAGACTCTAAATTAAAATAATTTTGTGCAATTAGGTTTATCTAGTATCTAATAATTAACAGATAATCTAGATAGTTATCTGGATAATGGAATTATGAACAGATATAGATAACAGATAATGACTTCTTTTAATAGATAATTATCTTTAGATAAACAGATTATCTAGATCCGAACACTAGAAGAGACAAAAATACAAAAAATATAAAAATACTCATATGGGGTGAGTCAGTAAAAAAGGGACAAATCATTTTTAGTAAAATTTTTTAATTTTTAAATTAAAACATTTTGACAACTATTTAATCAAATTTGCCAAAAAATTTTTTATTTTAATCTTGAAATTATATAGAATTAAAATAAAAAAAAAAAATTATTAAATTTATTAAGATACAGTGGCCTACCATATTATTATGGACACTTTTTAAAAATTTATAAGTCGGGTTCGGGTAAGTAAACATTGTGCAAAATTTATATTACGGTTTAAGCAGTTCTTAAGGCGCAATATACTAAAATTTCACACGATTTCATTAGATCATGCGGAAGTTATGCAGGAAGTTCGATGAACTTCCATTTTTGGATTTGACCGAAAATCGATTTTCAGATTTTTCCGGATTTTTTTGCTTTTACTAAAAAATTCACTGAAGATCGTACTCGGTTTGGATTAACTTAAAATTTCGCCCATATGTAGTATGACATCGTGCCAATATTGTGCCGTATAAAAAAGGCTAGATTTGTATGACAAATCGGTATAAATAATACGTATCCTTTTTTTTTCTCACAAAACAATGGGAAGACGTAAAGACTTAACAGAAGATCAAAGGGGCGCAATAATTTATGGCCACCAACGAGGTGATTCGGTTCGTACTATCGCAGTAGCTGTCGGGTGCAGCAAATCCGCTGTACAAAATATTATTCAAGAGTATCGTCAAGTAGGAGCAGAGGCAAAAAAAAAAAAAAA
>QKWP01000027.1:622616-639929 GCA_003550325.1 Gigaspora rosea
AACGGGTAGTAATAGGAAGAGCGTGAACCAGAGGGTTTAAATAGGCAATTTCTGTAGTTGGGTTGTAGGTATGGCAGCTAGTGTAGAACCTTCGGGAGGACTACTTAAATTAGGCACCAAAAGTGCACGTGTGGCTAGTTGTATCCTCATTCATGTAATAAATATTACGTCCTAATAACTTATAATAAAAATCCCGGCCATAGTACCCGGCCTCTAAAGTTAAAAAAAAATTAAAAATTTTGAAAAATGACCAAAATTTTAAAATTTTTTAAAAAAAATAAATGTATATCTTGCACCCTGCAATGTGCTTATATATCGCATCCTAATTTGATTGACTAAATTTGTAAATCATTATTTTTTAAAAAAATAAACAAATTATTGTGAAAACTTTTAGATTAGAGTTAGGTTAGAAGGTTTGTTAAAAAATTTTTAAATTTCTTTGTTTATATATGCAAAATTTTGTGCTGAACAAGTTTACTTAGTTGAATTAGAAAGGTTGTTTATTAAAATTTAGAGATATTCTCAATTTTTCATTTTTTTAACTCATTTTTTGATTATTTCTTTAAATTTTATTAAGATAACCTTTTAATTCGATTAAATAAACTTGTTTAGTGCTAAATTTTGCATATAGGTGCAAAAAATTTTAAGACTTTTTTTAAAATTTCTTAGACTAATTCTTAATCTAAAGAATTTTAACAAAATTAGGTTTTTTTTAAAATAATGATCTGCAAATTTAGCTAATCAAATTAAAGTGCGATATGCAAGATATCACACCCATGCAAAGTATATTAAGCTTCTTTTAAAATTACAAATAAATTTGATTTGATCAATTCAAATTCAAATTAAGGATTTATTCAATTCAATCAAATTCAAATATACCTAATATTTGATTCGATTTGACTTTGAGGAACCCTATATGCAGCAATAACAAATTAGTAATTATAAATACAATTTGAAATAACAAAAATATTAATTTAAAAATTAGGTATCTAATATTAATGGGCTTAGATCAAATACTTAAAAACTTGATCTTTTAGTAAAGTGAATAGCAGAAAACTAATTTAATATATTGGGCTTAGTGAAAACTAATATTTTACAAAAAAAAAGGCTTTTTTTATCTAAAAGTATGCATAACTTTATCTGTATCTAGGCTGATACAAACTCTTAAAAAAGAAAAGGCTTAAAAATAGGCCTATTAATAAACAACAAATAGAAAAAGTATTTAGAGAAACTTGATAGAACAGGTAAATACATGCTATCAATAAGCTTTTATTCAAATAGCAAAAATTATTATAATAGTAGTCTATCTATCCCTAATGACAAAATCCCAAGCAGATTAATTATTCAAAAAATTATTAAAAAAGTTTATATACAGATGATCCAATGCCCAAATAGTTATTATAGAAAATTTTAATATAGTGATAAACCAAAATATGGATAGATCTACAAAGAGTAACCAAAAAAATAGAAAGAGAATTTTACTATACAATTGGCTTTTAAAACAAAATTTTGTTAATATTTACAGGTTTCTATATTTAAGCTATACTAACTTCATATAGTTAAACAGTACTAACTTATTAATAATTAACCAAATTTGTATAATAGAAGATTTACTTAAAGAAATATAGAGTGCAGAAATTAAAAACTCAGAACTGATTACAAGTAGTGATTATGCAATTGTCTCTACTATCTTTAGTTGAACTATCTAACTTTCAATAACAGTATGGCTAAAACAAGAACAAAAAGTATCAAAAAGACAATCTATTTATATGAGAAGGCGAGCATAGAAAATTGAAATAGCTATAGAAATTATCTGGAAAAAAGCTTAAATCAAGCAACAAAATTCAAAGCTTTTAGCAAAACCAAAATTATAAGAAACAAACTAAAGAATATTATAAATTAGCTCTAGAACATAATTGTAAATAGCATAACAGAGGCAGCAAACAAGTGTTTACCAAAAAAGAGAATTTAGTATTCAATAAACAATAAAAAAAAAGTAAAAGAAAAAAATCTAAAGTTTATAAAGCAGTAGTCCAACTCAGCAAATGGATAAAAAAAAGGAAAAAGAATCTAGACCAAAGAATTGAGAAGCTATTTAGAGAAGAAATGACTTATAGTATACAAGAAATTAACAAAAACTAGAAGTTGAAATTGCCAGTTTGGTTAAGCGAACTTATTCAAGACTTAAAAGGTTAGTAGATAATATAATAAAACAGATAGGAACCAAGCCAAACTAAAAAAAAATCCAAAAAAGAATTAACAAGAAATGTGAAATAATAGATAGAAAACATTATTAAGTTTACTGGACAAACTTTTTAACAAGATCAAAATTGATAGACTCATAAAACAGATGGTCTTCAAAAATCCTTATTGCTAAAAACAAATAAAATCCTTGTATGTACCAAAAAATATTTTAGGTCTTAATTTAAAGAAAAAAATATATATCTTAAAAAAATGCCAGACAAATAGAAAGAAATCTACAAGCTTAAAGATCATATACAGGAGAACCTATACTAGTCAGTTAATACTAAGGAAAGGGCCAGAAATTAGCTAATTTTCTAGAGGTGAAGGGTCTGAAAAAGTGAAAATTTAATATAAAAATTTGACTAAAATAGGATATGATTAAAATTTTAGCCAAAATCGAATTAGCTGATTTCTGGTAGCACTCTAATATAATAGAAGAAGAATAGAATCTAGTAGTTACTTTTGCTAGCAACAAATTAGCTTCAGGCTTGTTAAGAATTTCATATACTCTCATTAAAGTAGCAGGTCCTACAACAAGTATTCAAAGAATTCGCAAACAAATGTTTTTTTGTAGCTAGATTTCAAAAAAAAATAAAAATTAGCAGCTATCTATTTTATATTTAAAACAGACAATTAAAAGTACAACTTAAACAATATATGGCTAATAGTTTTGCTTGAAATCTTTAGGAAATTGATAACCAAAATTTTTACAGAGAAGCTAGCCAAAATTATAGTAGATAATGATATCTTAAAGGGCTCTAACTGCCAAGAAGTTCAACAGAATATCCAATTTACATAATAAATAATTTAATTAAAAGTGTGAAAGAAAATAATATAAAACTTTGAATCCTATTTTAAGATATAAAAAAAGCATTTGATTTAGTCTCTTTACAAATGCTAAAACTTGCTCTTTGTTATATAAAAATTCAGATAAAACTATTCAATTTATAATTCAACTCTTTGACAAAAGACAAGCTAAGGTCTTAGAAACAGATACCTTTGAGATTAGAAAAGAATTTGATTATGGGAAAACAATTTTTTCTTTGCTTTAAAAAATGATCTTTGCTTGACTATATTCAAAACTATATGCAACTAGGCTATACTTTAAGCAGTGTTTTGACCTGGGTGGATGTCACCCAGGTCACCTGCAGGTAGGTGATCCAGGTCAAGTTGTAATAGCCTGGGCGAGAACAGGTGGATCAACCTGCGAGTAACCTATGGGTTGACCTACAGGTAATTTGTGGTCAACCCATGTGTCACCCATAGGCAGAGACCTGATACAAATTAATACAAATTTGTGAAGTCAACAAAATCAAATTCGAAAAATATAAATTATTTAAAAGAAACCATAATGCATTATAGAATTTTAATAAACAGTATTATAGCAAATAATATTTTCACATTACGGCATTATGGTATTACAACTTTATAGCATTACAACTTTATAGCATTACGGCATTATGATATTACAGCTTTATAGTTTATGGCTCACAGCAAATACAGCAAAAAAATATGGCAATGCTGTAACTATATTAATTTGTAAAATTAATTTTACTACCAACTATAGATTAACCCATATAGGTCAAATCACTAGTCATATTAACTACCTAAGATTTTTTTTAATTGACCTAGGTAACCCGACAGATCACTCGTTAGGTTACCTGTTAGGTAACCCAGGTGGTGCCTTTTTTTGAACTGATCTGTTTCCACTTAGATGGTATATTGTCTACCTGTCGGATAACCTGGGTAAAGATTTTTTAGATAGGTTAATTTACTAACCTTAAGTGTTAAAATTCCTACAGATATCAACAAAAAAAGCTACACTCAAAAAAGATAGAGACAGGCAGTTTTAACATTTGTGAATAACACAACATGGCTTGCTAATGGTCAAGAGCAACTAAAAAAGATCATTCAAATTGCAGATACTTTTTATAAAATTAATAACATTCAAGTGAATAGTAAAAAATTAATACCTACTTCTGCTCTTGTAAAGTTTATTTAAGTTTAGATATCTACATCTTGAATTTTTTGTAGATATTTTCTAGATATTTCTAGAAACTACCAATCTAGTAGCCTAAAAAGATTGGATCTGCTAGGTATTATATACCTATGGTTTCTTTTTTTTGGTCTATATTTTTATAATACATATTTTTTTTTCTATATAATTTTATAACCTAGTTGGTAGTGTTTTTCTTAATTCTCTTTGTGTTTTTTATTCTCTCTAGTTATCAAAATCCACTTTAACTTATTTTGTATTACTATCAAAATCTATTCTACTTTTTTGCTTAGGTTTTGTCAAATAGATTTGGATTCTCTAGTTTCTTAAATTATTTATATGATTTTAACAAACTTATTGTAGATTTGCACCAACTAATACTGGCTTGCATTCTTTTATATAACAACTTGGACTTGCCAACTATTACACAAATGCTCTTAGGACCTTCCAAAATAAGTTAATACACCCAAGATTAAAGGTCATTATAATTTTTATTTTCAAATATAGCAACTTTTTATATAATTATAGAATATATTTTTTTATTTATAAACTTTTTTTAAAATTTATTTATAAAGAGGTTGCACTTTTATAAAAGTATTTTTTATAATATTTAATAGTAAATTATTTTAATAAAATTTAAGGTTTTTATATAATATAATTATAGAAAAAATAATTGTATAAAAGGTTAACAATAATATATATTTTAAATTTTAAAAAATATAGAATATGCAAATTTTAATAATTTTTTTAAATAAATTTGTATAAATTATTTTTTTAATATTATACAAAGTATTATTAATAATATTATTAAAAAAAAATTACAATAAATTATTTTTTAATAGTATTTAATACTGTAAAAATTTTGTAGTTGGAATGTAATTATAAAAATTAAAAATAATTTAATTAAGATAAGATTTTAAAGATTTTGAATATTTTTATTTAAAACATCCAACCTTAATTATTTGGATACAGCAATACTAATAATGATTATAAATAACAAATCTCTATTATTAAACCTAAAAAAAAAACAAGTTTTTAATAATATGATAAAATAAACTTGCAAAATATAATTTATGACAAAAATCAGGTAATAAAAACAAAAAACTACTAACATAACAAATTAATTTAGTTAATTGAATTTTAAAATTTGAAATTATGAATTTTATTTGGTTAATTTTGAGATGCATAGTTATACAGATTGAAAAAAAACTTGGACCTCAATTTTAAATGTAGATACTTAAAAAAAAATTTATTCGTGATATTCATAAAGACATTCATAATGACAAAAAAATCACCATATAAACCGACTTTATTTGACCATATACAATAGACAATGCCATTGCAAAAAAAAAAAAAAAGAATGGGCGTCATTTTAGTAATGTTTTTGCGATACGTACAACTTGAGTACGAAAAGAAAAATAATCCTTATCTATAGATTGAAAGAAAGCGAGGTAAAATCAGAAAATTTGAAAAAAATTTCTTACGCAAATAAGACTCTTGCACCTTTGGTCGAAATTAAAATGCCTATTAAATTTATTTTGGTAGCATTTAAAGTTCAAAAAATAAAATTCGTCGTGGTCACTATCATTTGAATGCATAATAAATATAGCAATTTTGAAAATGCTATACTTGCATAAATATTCTATCGCATATGTAAAGACGCAAAAATCACAGTATTATAATATGCTTGAAGTAACTTAAAACCATTGAATACGATCAACCTCTGTGGTCCGTAGAAACTAAAGGATCACTGTATTCATCACTGTTACTGGAAGGTACCGGTGAATTCGATATAGAAGAAGAAATGGAAGTATTTTGATAAGGAACCTGCAATTGGTCGTTCATAAGAGAAAACGAATCACCAAATAATTGAGTCTCTGACGGTAATAATGATCCGGAAGTAAATGATGAAGGCGGTAAAGTCAAATGAATCGAAGGATCATAACAAGAGGAAGAAGAGGTTCCTTGAGATTCATCATCTATCTTCGTTAGTTGTTGAGATTTTTCATTTAATTTTATTGATCTTGATTTAGGATCATTATCTTTTACAGTAAATTGTTGTTGTTGTTGTAATAAATTCTTTTGACGAATTTCACCGTTTTGATCAGATCGAGATTCACCATTAAGTTTATTTTTATTTCTATCAGCGATCGCATCATACCGAAAAATACTTATTGATCTTAACTGTTCTATGCATTCTTTAGTTTCATTGATTTTAGATTGAGTATCCAATAAACTTTTATTATCTAATCTTAATCTCATCTCTTCTTGAGCTATTATTTCTTTCAATTGATTAATTATTTGAGATCTATTTGAAATATTTCTTGTGACAAGATTTTGATGTTCAGTAAGCAAACGAAGAAGATGATCAAGTTGTTGAGAAAGTATGGAAGGACTTGGTTTTTCTAAGATTTAAATAAATTTAAAAAACTTTCATGTAATTAAATTAATAAATTATGAATTTTTTATACCTTCTACTTCCATTACTTCAGACCAAATTTTTGTAACTTTATTTTTATATTCGTGTACAGTTGATTCAGATTCTGAAATAGACTGTACTGAAGCCGTTAACTTTGCCTATAAAATCATATTAAAAAAAAAAAATTTACTTTTAAGATATTTATTATACTAATTTAATTATTATTTTATGATATTAAATAACATTACAATGTCTGGGCGACACGGATGTGATGGCGCAGTATGACCTGATTGTATTACTCGTTGTTCTGATTTAAGAGTTTTTTGACCTAGCCAAAAAAATAATAAAAATTGAAGATGATGAATATTGAAAATCGGGATTCATCATTCATTATACCTGTAAAACGTTTTCGCAATTCGTCTAGGAACTCCTTGTCAAATACTTCTCTTTCATCCCATATATTGACAACGCGCCTTATAATACCCTGAACATCAGCAGTAGCATGACGATAAGTGTGCTCTATAGCATCAGGAAGAACTTTTTTAAATTCTTGAGTGAATTCTAAACCTTTTCGTCGGCTATTTTGACAAACGTCATTACAAAGGTATATAAATGAAAGTTTCCTTGCAGATGATGCTATTAAAAAAAAATTATTAAAAGAATGGTAATGACAAGAAATTGGGAAAATGGAATTAAAAAATTGCAATTTTTAAACATGCGCCTACCCTTTCGAAGTTCACGGTTCCATATATCCACACTAGTTGCAACATGCCTCCGATGATACATAAACCCTAATAGAGACAAAGGAAATTAAGATGAGTAATTTCTTTAGGAAAACTATGTAAACGCTTATCATAAAAAAAGCATTCTTGACAAAATAAATGTTACAAAATAGCCGTCGTCAAACATTCGTTATTTGGCTGTTGAAGACTAACACTGTGAGAGTAAAGAAATAGATTCTTGCGTGTCAACAAGTTTGTTAAGTTTTGAAATTAAAACTTCCTCGGTATATGCCGACATTTCTATTCGATATTTTTTTGCACAGTACGTACTGAAGAAAGCAAAAATTATATATATTATAATTTAAAAATTTTCACTTTTTTAAATAACATTATTATTTCGGATCTCTCGATTTTTATAAGAACTTTCTACCCAATAGTTTACTATATAAATTTAGAACATAACACAAACTTTTTATATAGAATATTTTTAATTAAGTATTAGTCTAAATTAGCAAATTTTACAAAATTTTCAGGTTTACTAAGTTGAGCTATATTTTAACGATTATATATTAAAGTAATTACAAGTAAAAAAAATGCTTGACGCCTCAAAATATCTTTAATTCTAATATGTAAAAATATGTATCTTAAATTTTTATTACGTAGCAAAAATTTTATATGTATATGTTGTACCTCAGATCGGTTCTTTTGCTGTCAATCGTTGATGTACGACCTAAGTTGTCATAAAATTTATTTTGTGAAAACTGTTCATGAAACGCAATCCAACAAAAATTCATTGGGTAATATAATTTTATTGCGGCTGGGCTGGATAAAGAGATGAATTTGATAAATTAATTCTACTGTATAAGTTATAGAATTAAATTTAAATTAAAAAGAAAATTATTATTTTTTGTCAAATTCGTCCCTTTATCCAGTACCAAGTCCATATCAGATATATTGAAATTTAAGAATCGTATAACGATAACTTTCGAGCAGCAATACGCGTTAACAAATCTACCTGATCATAAATTTGATAATGATCATAAAGATTTGTGAATAGAATTTCTTGGCAAGGTAATGCTCGAAGTATAATATAATATATAGTATAACAAAATAAAATAAAAAACAAATAATTTTTTTTAAAATGATATAATTTCAGGGAACTGATATTTCCAATCACTCTACAAAAATTGACGAATCTTTTTTATTTGATTTTGGTTGAGTGGTTGCCGAGATACCTTCGACCAAAGATCTTTAAAAAAATGATCTACATAGTTCCCTAATCTTATATTAATAAAAAAATAACCATAACTCTTATTATCTATAAATCAAATATATCTTTAATAGGAATGTTATTGGCTTGGATAGCTTAGTTTAGCTATAACCAAACTATAACTAAGTCATGATTACAATTGAAGCCACAATTTTTAAACAATAGCTTAAAGCTATAGCTTAATATATTAGCTTGGCTTGATTTTAGTATAGTTTCAAACTGTGACTAAAGCTGACTTCAATAATAACTCTAAAGTTAATCTTTTAATGTTGGATTATTTCCTAATTTAATTAACTAATTACTGTATTCTATCATGAATAAGCACTGCTTCCTCAACCCCACTTTTTTCAACTTTAGATTAGCGGAAATTGATAATCTAAATTAAAAAAAAAGTAAGGGTTTAACAGTTAAGGGGAACAGTGTTATTCATGATAGAATACGGTAATTTAATTTTTATTTGTTAGATTCATTCTAAAATAATTAAGAATACTTTTATTACAATCAAGAAAGTGTTAATACGTAAAAACTTGTTTTGTGCTAATTGAATTCCTGTTAAGAACAAAATATTTTTTAATATAAAAAAAAATTATAAATGTATCCCGATAAAACATGATTAACCAAAACTTATTTTTGGATTTATAGTTCACGTGGTTACTATGATCATTATATTAGTATCTATATATAGATATATTGTTATCTATTAACTTCTAGTCCAAAGACTTTGAATGAAGAGTTAACGTTAATAGTACGTTAATAGTTATTAATCTTCAATCTGTGTTTGTAGATATCGGACAAAAATTACTTAACACTCGTAACCATATCTAATACATTATTTATATCTTTGATAATCCTTGTATTGCTAGAGTTCAATTGGTTTATCGAAGATAACTAATTTTATGTAAATAAAAAGGGAAAAAAAGGTCATTCCTATTTCATTATAGTAATTGGCGGCTATATTTTAACTTTAAAACGAACTTGTCCAATTAAACTTGATCCTATTTTCACAAAACCAAATCCCTATCTGTGGATTGACAAACTCGACCCGGATAGATGATTAAAATCATTAGTATTGCAATATGGACATTATACTTTAAAATTTGCTTTTAATTGAATATTTATTTTTAACGATCTTAATACACGTTTCTATTAACATCTTAATTCACTTAATTCACTTACGTTTACTTAACAAATATATACCATACTTTGCTTGCCTTCTGTATTTGGAAATACTTTTTGTATATCTGATATCGAAAGTACGTACTGTATTGTATTGTACTGTACTGTATCAGGTATTCTACTTACAACCTATTATCCAAAAATTCCGAAATTATATCAGTTACGTCATAAGAATTCAAAGATATATGGACGCGTTTAATGGTTAATTATGATTCAAAAAAAATCTTCAAAGTCAATTAAAAACATGAATTGGACTGGTAGCAAAAGGTTGAAGAAAAAAATTTTACAAATTTATAATTTAAACCGTTATTTTTTTAAAAAACAAACTAATAGAAGATAATTTAAAAGAAACAAAACAAAAGTCAAACTTGAACAACAAAGGCAAAGGGAGTTTTTCGATCGTCAGCGCTTAAAGAAAGTGCATAAATTTCTCAAAATTGAACCAAAGAGTAAACGTACTTTGCCCAATATTGAAGTTGTCCGTCAAATTTATCAAAATGATGATAGTCATCAACCAAATTCTTTGCTTGAAGAAAGCAATCGCTCAAATAATTGTGATGATCAAAGGTCGTCACCAAATTCACTTGATCTAAACCATTTTAAAGTTCATGCAGAAATATTTTGCAAAGACAAAAATAGTACATCTCATGAACCTGATTCAAAGTTAATAAAATTGGATCACAAGAAAACTATCGATTCTACAACTGCTTCACAAAGCATGACTGGTAATTTGTTATTATTGCCGGAAAAATGTCTTGTATTTTTTTTTTAATCTCGCCATTGCTTTTATTATCAAGATATTTTAAAGCGTAAACAGGATCTCTTACAAGGATTTGATTGGGTCGGCGTTAGTATTTCTTCGTCTATCGTAAGTACTGCACAATATACTGCATATATATACTTTATGAAAGCATAGCGCCTAAATTTATTTTTTTTTTTTTTACCTAGAATGTTACAAATACAAACGATGCAACTTCTTCAGGTATATTATCATTATTTAAATCATAATGTATATATATACTAATCACGTGAATTGACTCTTTTTGAAGAGAAAAATCGCAGAAGCCGATCACGATCCGTTAGCAGACAATATTCCAAAGAAGCATTCACATCTACGCATTTTAGGCGTTCGGACTCACCATCTTTAAGCACAAAATTGTCTAAAAAAAGGTATTCAAAAATAGGGTTCAAAACAAATCTCAATTCCAAATATAGAAGTATACTGATAATTGGCGCAGTAAAATTTACTATCATTAAGGGTTTTTAAAAAGTTCAAAATAGTTTTAACCTATTGAGATTTGGGCGGTAAATTCTATTTAGATACAAAGTAATAAATAATCTTTAAATATTTTTTTAAATATTTTTAAGCATGCATGAAACGACGACCGTAGTAGATGTCGCAACAATAATTGATTCAATGGCACCATTAGAACAAACCATTACTTCTGAACGTGAAGATTCAATAGAATGGCATCATTTCTTATCAGTAAATGATGAATGCACTTCAAAAATTACTGATTCCCCTCCACCAATTTATGCTGATACAGACTCGAAAATACTAGAAACAAATAAATCTCCTATTTCTACATCAAGAACAATAGAAACTTCTGCATTACATTCTATTATTCCACAATCTGTCACTTCAACAAATGTTGCATGGAACAATTTTTTACGTAATAGTGATGTAACATCGAACGTTGATTTTGATGATGATGATGATGATGATGATGAAAAATTAGAGATTAATTCCTCAATAATTGCGATTAATAGTTCTAAATTAAGTTCCAAAAAAAAAATAATCACCAATAAAAAGAATAAGAAAAGTAATTTTAACGAATTTGTTAAAAACTTTAATGATAATGAAGATAATTTAGGTGTGCAACTTCTCTATTTGATGCATAAAATTCGTTAATATTAATAATCTACACAGTTTAAAGCGATTAATTTTTTTTTTTATTCAGATTATATAAGAGATGAACAATTAGAACAACTCAATTATAATCAAGATGTTATAATTGATCAAGTGAGTTGATTAATAAAAATATGTATGTATGAATCATTTTTCGTTTCGTACATCTTCAATAATTTTTTACATTATTGTCTGAAGAATGTTTTGAATCGCATCCATAATCTCGAAATGAAAAATGCTCACCTTCAATTGGAATTAAATTTTCTGAAACAAGATATGAAATATTTAATGGATGCTACGAAGAACAATGATAATGAAATTTGGAATAAATTACATAGTTCTAATATTATAATGCAAATGGATGAACTTAAACAAACCTCTGTTGCAAACATTGAGTTGTCAATGAATCAAGATAAATCTATTAAATTCTATAAAGCGGATCAAAATCTGTCTCAAGCTGCATGTATAGAAGAATGTATACAGAATACAACATCAAATTTAAAGTGTAAGCCACCCGTTAACGAACAAAATCATTTTGTGAACGATCCATCTCCAGTTAAAATTTCTAAAGATTTAACGAATGTGACGCATTCAAGTTCGGATCATGTGAAAATGTTCACCAAAAATATCCAATCATCTGTTCAGTTAACTCCTATTAATAACAATACTCTTGAATTGATGTCTGTAGAATCGCCAACTTTACGACTTTCGACAAATTTTAATCATTGGGAGACCTTACCTGAGCCTGAGATGATTAATTCAGACATGTATCTTTTTGATGCGCTAGATGATGATGAGGAACATCAAAAGTGTCTCGAAATACCTAAAAATTAAAAACTGATATCGATATAAAATATAAATATAGGTCTCACCTTTAACATTAAAAAAAAAAAAAATATATATAAATATACATAAATATATATATACATATATTATATATTTGTTACACCCTTAATCAATCATATGGTAAAATGTACCAATGTGTAATATTCACGTATTGCATAATAATTTAACCGTTACACACGTTGCTTTAAAATAATATAAAATGTGAAACAATTTGCGTACTTATTACTTATAAAACTATAGAACGATACGATAACTTTAAATTTTAATAAATTTAATACCATATAATATGAATAAACTACTTTTTCTATTATTGTTGTGTATATTTATTGGTTTTGTTTTAACGAACAAAGTTTCAAATGAAAATATATGTAACAAAGAAGGTCACTGTTATCCGAAAGTATTCGTCGCGACAGATTATTTTCAAGAAGTTTTAGAAGGACAAGAAATACCTGCAGGTACTTTAGATCATTATTATATAATTCATATCGATATCTGATATGATTTCATATATTTTTATAGTTTATTTTGCATCTTTTTAAACTTGAAATTTTTTTTCTATAGGACTTCATGTGAAAATCGATCTTTACACTGGAAAAAAACATGCAAAACTCCTAGATCATAATGATAACGAATCATCGGATATTGTTATAATTGATAAAGATGGCTCAATTAATTCGGATCCCATACAAAGTGAATCAATTAATTCGGATCCTGTACAAATTGAATCATCTGAAGTTGATGTGGATCAAGATACAAAAGTTAATATACATCACGAAGATTCTTTAAAAAATAATAATAATAATTCATTACCAATTATACCGCCTGGACATAAAGAAAATCTTCGCATATCACATGGGGATAATCTACTTTTCGAAGAATGTGTCTCTAAATTAACTAATACACAATCGTTACATGAAATAATATCTACTTTGGATAGTTTAGAAGATTTGGTTCATGAATTAGATTTTGGTATAAAACTCGCTAGAGGTAGTGGCCTCATATCAGTCGTTAAACTTTTGGATAATGATTCAAATGAAATTAAAAGAAAAGCCGCTTTGGTAATTGGTACTGCTATGCAGGTAATGAATTATTATTTCTACAAGTTTATTAATTTCATTTATTAAAATACATTTTTTTATTAATCATAAAAAACATTATTCATATAACTAGAACAATCCATTAGCTCAAGATGAAGCATTAAAAATGGATCTCATACCTTACCTTTTAGATCTGTTATCTTCAGAAACAGATATAAAAGTTTCTTCTCGTCTTTTATACGCTTTATCCAGCATAGTTCGTGGTAACAAAGAATCAATACAGTCTGTTAAGAACAATCAAGGATTATCACGATTGGCAATTGTATACCAAAAATTAAAAAACAATGAATTCCGTGCAAAATGTGCCTTATTCATTACAGACTTTATAGATCCGAATATGGTAACAGTTGTTAATAAAAAGTTTAGTCTTTTTGATCAACACCAACAACAACATGATGAGGTTGTTTCTCTATTTGAAAATGCCATTGAAACTTGGTGCAATTTGTTTCAGGATACATTATTCGATGATATGGGCAATGATAAAGATATTGATTTTGATACACGTGAAAAAATACTTAATGGAATATCTATGATTAAGAGTCATTATTCACGTCAGTGTCCTGCTCAAAATAGATTTAAAAATTGGTTATCAAAGCAAATTAATCGGGAAAATGATGATTATTTAGATGATTATTTCCGTTTAGTTAATCAAATCAAAGTCCAATATGGATTAGCTTGATTTCATTTCGAATCATACTGATGATGCTGACTGGCTAATTTATCTAATGTTCTGATTGGTTTAATGAATATAATTAGTAAAAGCATATTGAAATTAAAGTACAGTATTGTTATTTTTCTTTTTTTTTTTTTGCTTTAAACAAATTGAAGATTATTACTAGTTCTTGTATTCTTGTTTTTATATATGTAAATGCCGTGCAGTTATAAAAAATAGTCTAGATAATTAGAAATAGATTGTGGGAAATAAATCAATTCAATAAGTATAGGCAAGTATGGTGAACAGTGGATAAAGCATGTCATTAAATTAAATCTTTAATCTAATAATATCTATTTATTTGTAATATTACAAATTCAATCCAATGTTTAAATAGTTAAATAAATATCCAAGCCCAATTTATAAATTTGTTTTGGACTGATGTGATGGTTAAGTTAGTGATACGAATTGGTACTTGATTGATTGATCAATTATTTAAAATACTGTATCTGGTTTTTAATGTAATCAACTATTGTCTTTATACCACGCAATCAACTTTGAACGACTATCATAATCAGCTGATGACATCACCGATTATAGTTGATCCGATCGATTCGTATCACTAGTTTGTTAATAAGTTGGGCTAGGTGCTACAAAAAGGGACCAAATTGACAATTTTTTCAAAATATATTTTTTCACATAAATCAATTTAGAATAAGATTAGGAACATTTTTTACTTAAAACACAAAAATAGTTGTATTAATAAAATTCTGCTATATTGTTCTTTAAAGTTTGTACTTTCTTATGATTTATTATAAGATTTGCAACATAAAAATTGATTTTCTGAAGATCTTTTGTTTTGTCAATTTGGTCCCTTTTCGCAGCACCTAAGCCCAGTTAAACGCTTTAAAAAAAATATTATTAGCAACACAAATTAAGCTTATACTCTGTGTAGTAATCGACTTTAAACGAATGATAAGTTTTATTATGTTATGTAATACAAACTACTAAATTTTCTATAAATTAATCAATTAGTAGTTAGAGTAGATGAATTTTAACAACTTCTATATAATATAAATTATATATCGGGTGATTTTAATCTGGTGAAAATATCATTCTTCTAAAATATATCCTATATATTTATAAATTGTATTTAGACAATTATTATTATTTTTTTTTATAGTTAGTTATATAATACAGTAATATAAAAATTTAATTATTACACCTATATTATCAAATTCAATTCAAAAACTAAAAAATATTTAAAAAGAAATTTATTTTTTAAAACTTTTAGGTTTAGCAGACAAATTTAAATACTAAAAATTAAATGGCAATTTCTATTTGTACACCCTTTTATGAAATATGGGCATATTAATAACTCAAAATTTTGCTTATAAAACCACTTTTCAAGTTCTATCAAAAAAAAAAAATCTACGTTTAAGGTTTTAGTATAAACTACCCCTAACCCTAACCTTTAACCTAATCTATCTTAACTTTTAATTCGTTTTAATTTTTTTCTTTAAGCTTTATATTAAATTTTTTATAAATTATACCCGTGTTTCATATACAGGTGTAAATTTATAAATTCTTTTTATTATATACTAGTTTATTAATACAGTATTAAAATATTTAATATTACTGTATAATGTCTCAATTTTTTAAAAAGTTTGTATATTAAATTTTATATATAATTTATTTAAACCAATTTTTTATTTATAAAAAAATAAATTTTTTTATATAATTGTATTATTTTTGGTATATATAAGTTACAATAGTATTTTTTTGAATAATTTAATTAATTAGTAAAAATGGATGTTAATAAATCACATACTAGTGTTCAACACTATTGTGTTTGACCAGTCAAAATTATAAAATTAGTGTAATGTGAAGATCTGGATAACACAAAATTTTTGAAAAAATAATGTTTTTTTCAAAATCATCTATATCAAAAAATTCTGTTTAAGAAACCAATTTTTATGTTCTATGGTAACAAAAAAATTTTTTTGCAAAATTTTGGTATATACTAATATTTTATTTAAACTTTAACATGAACTCTAAACCCAACCCTAATAGCAAAAAAAATTAATTTGTATTTATTAGTATTAAACACTATGATATAATGTATATTATATTTTAATTTTAATAAATATATAACTATAATTTCTATATATGATAGTAATTATAACTTTTAATTGATTCTTTCTAATAATTCTTTGTATATACCAACTTTTTTTACAAATACCAACCTATAAAAATTTTACAATTAGTATATATATATAACAAAACTTTATATAGTAACTATGAATCAGAGTATATTAAAGAAACTGAAATAGAAATAAAAAAAGTTTTCTTTTTGGATTTGACTTTCTAGTAGAAGACTTGGTACTATTAAAGATGCAGTAAAGCTAAAAACTCTAAAGTTTTTATTAAAAATAACAAGTATTAGTAAAAGTATATTTATGTTTTAATATACTATTTTGTAAAGTATTTTTATACTATAGTTCTTTGCAAACTAATATTTTTATTATTATTTTTGGTTTTTTAAAATTTTTAACAATAAGTTAAAAGTTTTGTAGTGTTTTGTTTTTAAATTAAGAATATCTCTACTAAATGGAACTAGAATTACAAGTTTATATACAAATAAACAACAAATAACATGTTAGTAGAGTTCAAAACACAGAGGCACAGATAGCATTGTATATTTTGGCTATTTATAGCCTTTTTTGTCCTTGTTTATATCCAAAATATTCAAATATCCAAGATTGTTAATAATTAATAAATTTGTCTAAAAAATATATAATTATATATATTTTTTTTATATACTAAACAAACATATTCTAGTTAAAAATAATTTCAATAAAATTTTAAGTAATTTTACTTTATTTAATTGTTCAAAATTGTTCAAAATTGTTATACCTTTTGGGTACCGGTATGCTTTTTTTTTTTTTTTTTTTTTTTTTTTTTTTTTTTTTTTTTTTTTTT
>QKWP01000027.1:640853-683601 GCA_003550325.1 Gigaspora rosea
CTCGTACAAGGGCGCCACCTTCTGCTAGTTATCTTGTAAGAAGACACTTTTGGCTTGCATGTCGAATATACAAAGGAGTCCCCAGAGCAGTAGGTTGACCTTTATAAAAACCGTTTTCTGTGTTATCCTACTATACATTAAGTATAGGCAACGCTCCAACAAAAAACTTTTTGTTTTTCTTCGGTCAGAAAATTTGGTCCAAGTGATTGTTGGAAAGAGTTCACTCTGTACCGGTATGCCTTTTAGTTATTGGGCATGCTTTAGTTATATAATATAAACATTAATATTTAATTGGCTAGTATAGTCAGAAGTAATTAGAAGTATAAATAATCAAAAAATAAAAAGCAATTGTTTTGATATTTTTTAAACAAAAATAGTATGCCTCAATTCAAGTTATGCTTTTAGAAGCATATCTAATTTTTTATTTTTGTCTTAAATAAAAATTTTGTTGAGTATATAAAGAAATTTCTTATTTTTATATATAGTATAAAAACATATTATTTTTTTATGAAGTTTCACAGGCTGTGAAATTCACACCTCATTTTAAAAAGTTTTCTAATAAAGTTAGAGTTAGAGTTAGGGTTAGGGTTATAAAAATAGCAACCTTTATGGTAAAATTTAGCAAGAAATTTTTTTTTTTTTTGCATAAAAAGAAGTAGTTTCATAAACTAGATTTGCGTTATAAGTAATTTTTTGATTTTTTTATAAAAAACTTTGTTTTTGTTATACAAAGAAACTTTGCAGATCATGCTAATTCTGCAATTTTGATTGGCAGATGCAGGGCTATGAATTTCACAGCCTGTTAAGATTAGAAATACTCTTTTTTTATATATTAAAAGTTTATACTTTATAACCTATTTTTTTTGGCTTTTTGATAGTCTTGCCAATGCTTCAAATATTAGATTTTATTTACTAATAACTAATATATTACCATACTAGCACAAAAGTTATTTAAAAGTTATAAACCTGATATTATTTGACTGCATCAACTGTTCTCAAACGCAATCTTTGTAAGCTCTATTAAGAACTAATTTCTTTAGATTCTTTTTATTTAAGTTATCAGATAAAATATACTAAGTTTATATTTAACAAAAAAAAACAAATACAATTAACAAAATAAAAAAGTATATTAAAAAAAGAAAAAAGTAATGGTGGAAAATAAATAACAACTACGGTTGTTATAAATTACTAAAAATAACACTGGCAAGACTGTCAAAAAAAAAAAAAAGAAGAAAATGCTAACTAAATATAAACAAGTAACCAAATTACAAAAAAAAAACAAAGATAAAAAAAAACAAAAGAAGAATAACAAAACTAAAAAGTATACTATTAGTATCTGTACAAGATTACACTAAACAAATAAATCTTTACTCTAAATCTATTTATATATTATAAATAATATAAAAAAACTCTAATAATAATATAGAAAACTAACACCTAATATTGACTATATAAAAAATTTTATTACCTCATACATATTATTTATTGTTTATTTTTAAATATTGTTTGCATTAGATTAAAACTTGCATCAGATTGAATCTAACGTACATTAGATAACTATCGGTTGACGTGTGCATTAGATTAAAACTTGAATCTGACGCACATTAGATAACTATCGGTTGACTAGTATTAAATGATTAGCAACAACTGGCCTAAAATAATCAATAACTTTATAGTAATTTTATCCTAACTTTAATTTAGACCAGATCTAATCTAATGCATGAATCAATTTGATGCACAACATAAATGCCAAAATTACCTATAGTATCAATTTCAATTTAGTAGATATATTTTTATTTCAGAAAGAGTAAATACTGCCAATCTTTTAAAAAAGATAAGTGGATTTTTTACTTTTTGGCAAAATTTTAAAAAGACCAAGAGAAATATCAAAAGTACCAAATTTGTAGTAAACATAGGTTGTATGCTTTGTAGAATAATATATTTAACCAAAAGTATGCTTTTGCTTGAGCTTTTATATCTTCTGACAAGAAACTTAAAAGTTGTTGCAGGAACTTTGATATAAATCTGAATTTGTATTATTTTAGTAGTATTTTAACCAAATAGATATGTAAAATAGAGCAAATTTTAAAAAAATTTACTACAGTATATAAAAATAGAATGTTTGATAAATTTTTATACAAAATTTCTTTTTTTGAAATATCAAAGTTGTATCTAAGTTTTTCAAAATCCTGTTGTTGCTCTACTATATCTTTTATAGTAACAAAGTATATCAAGCTTTTTTTTATATCTTTTTTCTATTATGTACACATTATAACAATAATAGTAGCCTATAAACATCTATGAAATTTAAATTTCCACTTTAATTGTCTTCTATTCAGAATCAACCTCATAAAAAAAGCTCTTTATTTTAGTTTTTCTTAATATATAATCTGAAATCCTGTATTCAAATTGCTTCTAAATAAAGTTTTGTTATATACAAGTATACTAACTACAAATTTTTATAGGTCAGTATTTGTGAAAAATTTGGTACAAAAGATTATTGAAAAAAGTTAATTGAAATTTATTTTGATTTATATATAGTATAGAATGCTTAAAGACTTCACAAATTTTAATAACTAATAATATTTAATAAAAAATAATATTACAAAAAACAGACTACTATTTTGTAGTTTAGCTAATTTGCTACAACTTAGTAGCTTTATTTTTTAAAAAAGCATTGTATATTTTTTTAATTAATATATTTAAAAGTACAGTATTTTTATATAACACATAAAAA
Source organism: Gigaspora rosea (assembly GCA_003550325.1). Lineage (NCBI taxonomy): Eukaryota > Fungi > Glomeromycota > Glomeromycetes > Diversisporales > Gigasporaceae > Gigaspora > Gigaspora rosea. Next base: position 643,591 of record QKWP01000027.1, read on the forward strand.
TTTAGCTTGAAATAGAAAAATCGCATGTTTTAGCTTATTGCTACTAGCTAATTTAAAATTTTTAGCTAATCAAAATACAAGAATTTACAATAATATCAAATTTCAATATAAAATTTTTAAAAATAGGGCAAATTTAGAATGTAGCCTTTAAGCATTTTGCACCATAGTATTATAAAATTTTTATAGTTTAGTATATTTTTATATTTTGTTTTTTTTTTGGGATTTTTTTTGGTTTGTTTTTTTTATTTTGGTTATAGTCAAACCTTTCTAAATCCAATCTTTCTAAATGCATACATATGCAAAACCTCTCTAAATGCACATTTTTTTTGGGCCCAACTAATATAACACTTGTAGATTTTTACTTCTCTCAATGTATAACCTTTCTAAATACATGTTTATCTCAATTTTTTACTATGGTTCTAATACTATGTATTTAAAAAGAGATCTAACTATATATTATTAGTTTTTGTTTAGTTTTTGTTTAGATAATATTGTTTGTTTTTCTTTAATCTTTTTTATTCTTCTATATAAGAAGTTCAGAAAAGAATTTAGAGAGATATTGTATTTAGAAATAAAAATTTATAAGTGCATATATAATAGAGCCACAACAAAACCATGCATTTAAAAAGGTATTGCATTTATAAAGGTTGTATTTAGAAAGGTTTGACTATAGTATTTATTATATCTAATAAAGTTAGTATGAGATTATTAAAGAAAAAAATTATACCTTCTAATTATTTATTTAATATTTACTAATTTTTATAATTTATTTAAATTTATACTATTTTTTTAATTTAATTATTAAAATATATAAACTGCAAAATAAAAACAGTTAAAATTATCTGATAAATAATTTAATATACTGTATAACTATAGAGTAAATCTATGGACCATCCCCATAGGTTTTGTTAAATACCATCCCCCCTAAAATAAAAAAATTTAAAAGTTTGAGCGAAGATATCTTGACAGCTATCTAACTAAATTCAATGAACTTTTTTTTATTTGAATTCTATGCATTCATAGAATTCAAATAAAAAAAAGTTCATTGAATTTAGTCAGATAGTTGTCAAGATATCTTCGCACAAAGTTAGAGAAAAATCAAAACGTCTATCAAAATAAAAGCTGCGCCAAGATTTTTTTAAACATTTGAGCAAAGATATCTTGACAACTATCTGACCAAATTCGATGAACGTTTTTTTATTTTAATTTTATGCCTTTATAGAATTCAAATAAAAAAAAGTTCATCGAATTTGGTCAGATGGTTGTCAAGATATCTTTGCTCAAAGTTTTAAAAAAATCTTAGCGCAGCTTTTATTTTGATAGACGTGATTTTTCTCCAATTTTGAGCGAAGATATCTTGACAACCATCTGACTAAATTCAATGAAATTTTTTTTATTTGAATTCTATGCATTCATAGAATTCAAATAAAAAAAAGTTCATTGAATTTAGTCAGATGGTTGTCAAGATATCTTCGCACAAAGTTAGAGAAAAATCAAAACGTCTATCAAAATAAAAGCTGCGCCAAGATATTTTTAAAAGTTCGAGCAAAGATATCTTGACAACCATCTGACCAAATTCGATGAATTTTTTTTTATTTTAATTCTATAAAAGGCATAGAATTAAAATAAAAAAACGTTCATCGAATTTGGCCAGATGGTTGTCAAGATATCTTTGCTCGAACTTTTAAAAAAATCTTGGCGCAGCTTTTATTTTGATAGACGTTTTGATTTTTCTCTAACTTTGTGCCAAGATATCTTGACAACCATCTGACTAAATTCGATAAAAATTTTTTTATTTGAATCCTATGAATGCATAGAATTCAAATAAAAAAAGTTCATTGAATTTAGTTAGATGGTTGTCAAGATATCTTCGCTCAAACTTTTAAATTTTTTTATTTTAGGGGGGATGGTATTTAACATAACCTATGGGGATGGTCCATAGATTTACTCATAACTATATTACAAATTAATAAATAAAACAAATAGTTTAAAAATACTCAAAAGCAGTTTGTAAATAGTACTGTATATATTATTTTTAGATAAAATTTTTAGATAAATAACTAAAATTATATACAGTATATAGCTATAAAAATTTTTGTTTTTATAACAACTATTAAAAATATTAGCATTTATAATTTGAATAAAAATCCTAGTTTTAAAGATATAAACTTTGATTTTATATATAAAAAAAAGCAAATTTACCAAAAAAGCGGTAATATAAATATTTATACTGTACTATATACTATCAATATATTATTTAATATTCAATAAGCCGACACACAAAATCCCGGCATCCATAAACCCGACAACAAAATCCGACACCGTCAGAATCCTTATATTTCGAGTTTACTAATTTTCCCCCCACTTCTGATTGGCTACTAATTATTCGCATATCGGGAAAAATTAACTAATTATTCCCTATTACCAAATTTTTTAAACTCAATAATTTGCTAATCAGGTTAAGTTTTTTGCTTATGTCATAAATACTACCGTATTTATTCCTTATCGAAGCGGGGAATAATGAAATAATTTCCCCGATTTTTTCGGCTCCTATTGGAGCCGAAAAGAAAAAATCCGGAAATAATTCTTATTATTACGCAAAAAAAAAAGATAATAATATTATCCGGCAGCTTACTATGATTCGTCTACCAAATAAATTTATTATTCGGCAGAAACTATATACAGTAGTTGCCGAATAATAAAATTGTTATTAGGCTGACTATCGTCGTTATCAGTCATGCAGATGCCTTATAACTTAATTATTTGGTCAAAAGATTTAAGATCAGCCTAAGAAGTTGAATTATTTCGGACTTATACCCATCTTTAGATATCGGGATTTTGATATTGTCGTGATTTTGATGTCGGGATTTTGTTGCGGGATTTTGGAATGTCGGGATTCTGTGGTTAAAATTATATATTGTATGCTAATAAATTAAACTACAGTATATAGTATTATATAGTTTGTAAACAGGAATATAAAAAATTTTTGAAACCAAATTTTTTAAAATTTTTTGAAATTGGTAAAATCATAGAAAATTAAATAAAATATGATTAGATGAATATCTGGAGTTTGGAAATAATTTTATTTTTCATATGTTTAAACCCGAGTTTTAACATATAAAAATAAGTTGGTTCCAAATTCTAATATATTTAATCTACAAAAAAAACAAAGTACGCTAACTTTTTTAAATACTATACCAATTGTTTGTCTACTATGACCTTAAATAAAGAAAAGCTGATCGACTATATTCCAGAAACCCACGAAATAGCGTTACTCTATATACTCCGCAATGATATTAACAGTTAATAAATATACACCTACGTACGTATTACTGAGATTTTTTATATTACAATCGTTTAGAATTTTCAATTTTTAATTAAAATAGAGTTAAAATAAATTGAAAATCTTGCTTAAATTGATTAATTAAAAATTATGTCCCAATTTTCACCTGAAAATCGATCGAAATTTTTACTTTAATATTTTCCGCGTCCCTGGTAATAATGATGAATGTCACGTGGTTTTAATAAAGATTAAAAGAAATTATTTTTTTTGAATAAGTCAAAATTTAAATTCAAAAATATTTATTTTAAGAAAAAATTCTACATCGTAAAAAGTTTTAATTCATTTAATAAATTTGCAAAAACCTTATTGATACCAATTTAAAAGTTAAATTCATTCACAAAATCAAATCTTTACATTGATTTATCTGTTTCTAAGCTTGTTAAAAAAAAAGTTCATATTGATCTACAAATTTTAATAATAAATCCTCCTTTTAATCCGGACTTAAAACGTCCCACTTCTATATCCCTTATATAAAGATATTTGAATATTGCATTTGCAAGTCTTTTGCAGTAAATAAAAACCAAAAATCAAGAATAATATCATCTTAACACAGGATAAACCTTTCCACGTTTCACCTGACCTCGTTTGATATCTATAGTGCCCTCTCTAAATGCTAATGCATCAAAATTTAAACAAGGGATAAGATTCAAAGGTAATAACGAAGTAATGTTAAAATTGGTGTCATTCTCAGTAGTTCCAGCCGATTTACTAGAAGACATGCCATTTTTGGGGGTTAAAGCTTCAAAACTTTTGGTAACAGCTTTAACATTTGACAAGGATTTCTCGACGGTTGGAGAGAATATATCATTGGAAGATATTAAATCTTGAGTCGAATTAGGTTCGTTATGCGAAACGTCGCTCGTATCTGATGAATCATAACGTTTACTAATGGAAGTAATAGCTTTTTTTCCAAGTGAAGTAGAACGTTTAGATGTAACATGACGAATGCTTGAGGAAGTTACACTCTTGATTGAAACAGGGTTCTTGCCAGGAGATGAAGTACTTTTATTCGAAATTACAGCGTTTTTGCCAGGAGATGAGGTGGTACTTTTATTCGAAATTACAGTACCACCTTTGTCATTTACAACGCTTTTCTTTCTTAAAGAGATAAGAGATTTGTTCTCAGAAGATGAACTATTTCTACTTGAAGAAGCAACATCATCACGTTTACTCCATTCTTCAGGTTTAAAAACTTCATCAAAGTTCACAATTGACATTGGACAATTGTCAAATAATCTACGGAGCTCCGTTGTAGTTGAATGTCTCTTTTCAGATGGAGGTAAAATCAAAGGTAATAAAGATCTATTCCTTTTTTTTGGAGATGTGTTTGTTTTTGTAATAGGATAAGGTAATGAAGAATCTTTATCCAATCCTTTATTATCAACATCTTTTCTATCTTTTTTTATGTTATGATTATAACCATTTAAACATTTATTAGCAGTTCTTTGTTGATAAAAATCAGTAGTTCTTGATTTTTGAATAGAATCATCATCATTACTAGTATTACTAGAATTAATATCATAAAGATTTTTTCCATTGATGATTTTAGTCGACATACTTGACATACTTGACATACTTGTAATAGTAGAATCTTCATAATGATCAACAGTTGGTTGGTCAACGTAAGAAGAACCAATAATTCCATTTTCTTTAATTATATGAGTAGTTGACATTGTATCATTCATTACTCTATTAATTGACTTCTTAAATATCAAGGAAGATTTATTCCTAAGAGCATTTTGACAATCTATGCAACGCCATTTTTCACCGATTTTGAAATGACTTATTTGAGGATCATGACACTTTTGGTGATAGCCTTCATTACACGCGACACAAACGCAGATAAAGTTACAAATTAATTCAGGACCACCACAAACGCGACAAGCGACTAAATGGTTTACAAGTTTCCGTCGTTTTTTCTTTATATTTTCAGAAGAACTATCATCGGTGCTAGGAGATAATTCTTGTAATAAAATAGGCCAATCATCAAAAACACCACATTCGTCTTGACTCGTGTCGCCAGTTATAGTACACGAATCGTCAGTAATGGTACTTGATCCACATGAAGAATCCGAATCGTTTCCGGAAGTTGAACCTAAAATAAACCTTCGAATCTTATATTTTGATTTCTTTTTATTTGAAGCAACATATTTCATTACTTCAGTTTCAGAATCTGACCAAACTCTATTATTAGAATTTGATTCGGAAACATTACAATCACTGTCGTCAGAAGACGTCGACCAAAACTCTCTGAAATGGGAGTTCTACTTAAATTTTTTAAAAAAAAATATATATAAAAAATATTTACATAAAAAAAAAAAAANNNNAAAAAAAAAAAAAAAAAAAAAAAAAAAAAAAAAAAAAAAAAAAAAAAAACGGTAGATAAATATAAAGTTTTGAAATGATAATTAAACTAAACAAAAACAGGGCAAACCAGATGGTTAACGTCGTCTGAAGAGTTTATTCCAATTTGAAAGTGATTCCCTTGACTTTTTGAAGAATTTGGCCAAGACAACATCATTTATCTAACTGGTTATCTGGGGAAAAAAAATAATCAATATATGTGTATATCTGATATGTTTCTTCAATAGTTTATATTAATTTATATATGTAGTACAAGAATCTGTGTGACTTGTATCACTCGATCTACATTATCTCCTGTACCAGCTTTAATAGCTTTAAAAATTAATTGGTTTAAAAAATGCATTTTTTTTTCAAAATGTGTACAGTACAGTCAAAAAAAAAAATAATGTATTGTTTTTGGCGAACCTTTTTCGGTATTTGTCGCGATCGACTGAATTTTCTCGTAAAATCCCGTGTAACGTGAAGTAACAAGATCATATGATTTAATTCTGATTGTAATTGGCGTCATTGATAACAGCTACTGTATATTCAGGGAGAATGAAATTTTTAAATCCACGTAGCGATAAGGAGAGAAATTTGACCTCCGCAAATCATATAAAAGTCATGTGAAATCGCACCCATTGAAATCTCAGGATCAACTTTTTTTGTAAATTGCAATAAAACCATTATTAGGCAATTACATATTCCACGTTCCACGTTCGCACGACGGGGGTATAATCATTGCTTTAATCGATAATAAAACCAGTTTCCGGAAAACACTTACTGTTTTCATAAATATTGGGACAACTGAAAAACCGAATCGGTAAGTTACCGACGTCGGCAAACTTATCGATTCGGTTGTTGACAATTTTTTAAGTGTCCAGAATTTATGAGAATAACTGTCATAACATACGTACAAAACGAAGAATAACATCTTTATTTCCAATTACGGGCTCTCCGTTGCCGTTAATCCTTGATGTTAACAGCTGAAAAAGATTCAATCAACAATTTTTTAATATTTATATATGACATGCGTCAGATCAGAATTTAAATGCGGAGTTTTACAGTAGGGTTATAGATGGAGTATATGTTAAGTATTAGCGGAATTATAATGATTTTAATTTGATTTAGATGACGCACAACTTATACAATTTGCATTTATGCTTTTCTCATATTTATACTTTGATATAATCTAATTTTTTGAATTATTTAAATTATTTAGGTCTATTGAAGAGAATTTCAATCGCATTGTATCTCTTTAAAATTTCAAGAACTTTGCATTCATGCTTAAAATATAAAAATATAAGGTAAGTATAGGTATTGTGGTGGAGTTAAGAGAGTTGAAATCCGGTATTAAAACTACAGTATACATACACATGGGTGGCTAAATTATTTTTCTCTTGGCGTTGGCGTAAATCTAAATTGGTGAAATTAAACATTTAGTATACATATTCAAATAATAGATTCCAGGTTGATATTTTCTAAATCCGGTTTTTATCCGGTTTATATATTGCAAATAAAATCTCTAAGTTTCTATATTCATCAAAAAAAATTGAATTATTAAACTTTGCATGCGAAAATAATTTCGTAATACATCATTTTGGAGTGCAATGGTGAATCGCCATACGGTCTGCCTAAATTTCATCACTCATGTATAAGTATACATAAAAATGTTAGGAATAGCTTATATATTATTTCTCTTTTGAAACATTGCGATTTTTAAGTTTCAAGCTTAAATCAAATTTAGGCAATATTACGTACTGATTTTGATAGCAATATACATTGGTTTATAATGATAATTAAACAACTACTCCATTATAATTTATTGATTGTTAATTTTTAAATTCATATCTTAAGTTTTTTTTATCACAAGTTGATTCATAATCCCATTTAAAAAACGGCTTAGTCGAGTCAGGTCAATTACAAGTACTTAGAGGTTTGACCCTTTTCAAAAAATAATCATCCTCATCCGGATATTCATTTGTTTCGCAAAAAAAAAAGAATAAATATCCGAAATCTGATCCGATTGGATATATTCGAATATCATTTTACTTTTGAATATTCGGATGTATTAGCATTCACCGATTAAATTAAATGAATATTTGGTGGTACATCATCATTGATTCTAATCATATGTTATAAAAATGATAAAACATATCACCGACGATTCAACTTGGTGAACCAAATATTCGGATATTCCGGTATCCCTGAATATCCGGATATATTATTCATCGGATCAGACTTCTACAAATATTATATGTTTCAAATTGCTATTTTTATAACGAAAATCTTGTTCGTTTGATTGGTGATTAATGATTTGAATTTCTGGATCCTTATCAGTCTTCTATGTAAAACATGCAATACGTCACTGGGTGACTATCATTAATAACTAGATTATCTTTTAAGTCGTCACTGTATTCAATAACCAGTTAATTTTTTAATTTTGATTCCTTCGCATAGTAATGCTAACAATATTTCGTTAATCTACCTACATCAAAAAGACTGACAATGCGCAAGATTTTAAAGTAATAAAATTTGTTAGGATTAGGGTTTGGATTAACTTTTAGGGTACTTGTTCAAAAAAAAAAACGGATTTTCACATTTGGATCATCAATAGTGATGCATGCGGGTCGGACTGATATCCTTAAAGGATTTAAATCCGATCCGAAAATCAAGATCGGATGGATCCATGTTTACAGCTATTTTCATCACTAGGAAGCTGAAAAAATCGCCTTCAACCTAATAGACAAGTTTCTGATGTCGGTAATTTATCGATTTGGTTATCAGATTTTTTATTTGTCCCAGGAATAATGAAAACAGCTGCAAATGTACACATGTCATCGGGCATCAATTATATTTTAAAATCTCTAACAAATCATAATTGAAATTGATAAAGGTTTTTTTCTCTTGGCGGCACTTACATAATCGATTGAATCTCTGTCGATATTCATTCAAATCAAAATTCTTGTTACAGTAGTTGAAATCCAGATATTTCAATTTTGACAAATTATACAATTAAAAATTCTAATATAACTATAATAATAATTCGTCTAACAAATAGGATTCGAGTCTCAAACATTACGATCACAATGATCTAACATCTATTTAGAACATTCTGTACTGGTTTACTACTATATTCAAGGAAATTATAAAAACATTCTATATAGTATATATAATATGGTTTAATTTAAAATATATATACTAAGTATTAGAAAGCTAAATGTACACTACACTTCAGATAAATTAACTTTAATTTATTAATAAATCAATTTTAGCTAAAAACTAATGAAACTACAAAAGATAGTTTAAAATTAGCAATATATATATATATGTACACTTCCCTGTCAAAAACCGTGACATAATTAACAATACATACCATTTTTTTAACTTCATTCAAATTTATATAGGGCCGTGTCTGGCATGTCAAGTTTATCATATAATGAATTTGTTTCAACTTTGTGTGGTGCCATATTCAATATAGTGCCAACAAACTTCTCAACCTTATCTACATCTTGACGACTCATTTCTATTATAGTCAAAATCTTTTTAATGCCAATTCTCAATTCTACCCCACCCTGTTTCAATGCATTAAGGGCTCGATTTCTCTCTTCGTCGTTAAATAATGCTAACTCTTTTAGAACAATATCAACCGAGCTCAATTCAGTAATATTGGGAACATAAATCTCGGAATTAAAACAATCAGACATATTCATATCGTCTAAAACTGATTTTTCATTTGTAGTAGCTAGAATTAAAAGACGACGGTCCTACATTAATGAAATTATTAAATATTAATTTTTCAGATGAAATACTATATGAAATACTATCTATAGTACACCAGTTAAGCATATACGATCACAAAAAAAAAAAAAAAAAAAAAAAAAAAAAAAAAAAAAAAAAAAAAAAAAAAAAAAAAAAAAAAAAAAAAAAAAAAAAAAAAAAAAAAAAACTCATTGATATTGTATACATTACTTTAGGCGGTCGTTTCTTGAGCAAAACTAATAATGTCTGCAAGATAGAATTCGAAAATCGAGGACCAATCGGAACCCAATCTATAAAAAGTAAAGATGTGAATAAATATCTGATGAGGTGCAGAAAATTACTAAAAATTAAAAATTGTTAATGCTTTAATAGAATGATCCTAATAATCTTCAAGACTATTTTACGCCATAACTAAATACACTGGAAATATCTATGAAGATCATTGGAATCAATCTAATACTGATAGATTGAACTAATTGGCAAAGAACATACCAAGGATTCTCTCAATATTATCAATGACAATTACACTTAAAGGTGATTTATAAGAGTCATTGAAAACCTTTTGAATAAATGTTTAACACGCTTTTAACTTTTAACAGTAAACTCAACAAACAATCGAATGATACAAAAAACATTAAAACTAGATTAAAACTAGTTGAAAACTAACCTTGTTAATCATGCTTATTTTTGATACTTCAGCATATCCTACCATAGATTCTGGTGAAATTAATTTGATGAATGGGAATTCCGATGACATTGCCATAGTTGCTGCAAGTGCTGTTTTACCACTACCAGGAGGACCTTTAAAACGAGATTACAAATGTGTTATTCGCATCGATCAATTGAATGTTAATGTTACAAAATATAGACAAAAATGATTAAATACCATGTAAGAGAACACTAACAAGAGGCGTTCGTGAACTTTTTCGAACTTGCTCTATAAATAATTGCCCATCTGATAAAATTCTCTACAGAATATAAAAAGAGAATAAACATAAATAGACATAATGGATGTAGAAATATGGAAATATTACTCTCTTACTTCTACATTATTAGCAAATTGAATAATTTGATTTTGGACACATTGTTGAAGTTCTTCATCATTCACACCAAAGGCGGGATGAACTTCATCTAATGCACTTAAAAAGTCCTCCCTATTGATCTTCATGTTATCCAGGTCAGAAGCTACACCAGCAACGGTCCCCACTTTAACATGCCTATTAAATGCGAATGAACTAGCACTCTTTACAAGTCCGGTTATCTCTGCACCACTAAAATTTTTTGTTAAGCTTGCAAGTTCATCTAAATCAACATCCGAATCCATTAAATCATTGTCTTTCATCTTCCTTATTGATAATATGAATATATGGTTAATAACATAAATCATTCACGAATTATTAAGACTGTATGTACACCCACCTTTGCTGTATGAATTTTCAATATTTGGAGTCTACCATGTTCATCTGGCAGTCCAATTTCCATATGCACTTCCAACCGACCTGTTTGAAGCGTAAAATTTTGATTAATCACTTGTAATGAGACAGAAAATGATGATAATCAATCAACCTTAAGAGCCTAAAACTTACCAGGACGTAATAACGCTTCATCAATAAGGTCATATCTGTTAGTCATACCGATTATGAGAATGTTATTCAACTGCTCTACACCATCCATCTGAATAACACATAAAAAGAATTAACGCACGTACGAACTCCACTAAAAAAAAAAATTATTGAATTTAACAAACCTTAGATAATAACTGGTTAACTATACTATCACCCACACCAGTTGAATCACTTCTGCCACCACGTTGTTTACAAATTGCATCTATTTCATCAAATATAATAATATGCAAATCCGACTCATCTCCTTTCTCTTTATATTCTTTTTCAGCATCTGCAAATAATTTACGAATATTTTCTTCGGATTGACCCACATATTTATTTAATATTTCAGGTCCACTGACTATCTTTGGTTCACGAGCATTGAGCATTTTGCCGATTTGTCGTGCCATCAACGTTTTACCCGTTCCAGGTGGTCCAAACAAAAGAATACCTAATTAAATTAAGTAAAGTTAATTCACCAAAAGGTATATACACTATTGATCATTACAGCATTAGTTTGCTATAAAGGTGAACAAACCTTTTACGTGCTGAATGCCAATTCTTTCAACTAAACTAGGTGGAAATATTCGTGAAGCGAATGCTCGTCGAAAGATAGCACTAAATTCGATATCTAGACCGCCTATTCCCATATCTTCAAATTTAAAATCAGGTTGAAGAATGGCAGTAGTCACCCTAAGAAACTTTATCATTAAGTGGAAATTGTTATAGAACATAAATATAATCAATTTTACAAATTAAACTTACTTTGAGGAAGGACCTTTTAATCTTATTGACGAATCAGAAGCCTTTAACCAATGAATTGCAGTTTGTTGCATTAAAATACCACGCGTAGTAGCACGTGGCCCTAGATATTTCAATATGAAAAGTCTTCGTTAATCGTTCGTTACAATAGTTAAAATAGTTTGTATTAAGCTACTTAATTAAATTATAATATAATCACCCTGATAATTAGCATGCTCAGTTCCGATCAACCCTTTTTGTAATTCTGCAAGGTCAACTACATATAGACCTTTAACAACAACTTGAAGATTTATTCCATGAAAATCAAACACTACTTGCTATAATAATTATTTGTCAAATTCTAGAGTCCATTCAAACTCAATCAACAAAAATGGATTGAAGAATGAAGTACCTGATTAGTACTAAATATTTGATTATTGAATGCCTATAGATTCGAAAAGAAAAATATATAAATGAATAAATTAATAAATGATTAAGAAAATAATAGAATATTACCTCATAAAATCTTTTTGACATCTCTTCAGTATCAAAATGTTCTTTGATCTCTGTAGTTTTTCTTGAAAAACTAACTTCTAGATCCAATCTTCCTAGATAAATATTGGGACTTTCGAGACTAGGATCATATGGCGCAATAGAAACCTCCTGCCCCACGGAAAGAGAGGCCCAACGTCGATGTGCCTGTGAAGCCCCGATTTGACGAGGAGGTTGACTATCCTCTGCTCTAAATGAAAATTTATGCAGATTTTAATACTTGAATTCTTGAGAAAGATTAAATTTTGAAGATTCATTTCATATTTATTACTGCTTTTATTTTACAGGAAAACAATTTGCTTATAATTTGCTTATACAAATGTGCTCTTTCCGCATACGTTGAATTAAACAGATCAGATAAAGAAAGGAATGCGAATATGTGTAATTAAGAGATTCTAATCGATCTATGACAAATACTTTATAGTAAAGACAAACTGTTCTTCAACAATAGCATATCTAACAGAAGGATGGAAATCTCTCGAGCTGACGACTAAAAAATTTTTCAGTGCAAGTATTTCGCTAGGGGATCTGCCAACCTTCACTCGAAACGTCTGAGGGGCTGCGGGGACAGTAGGTATTTGTTTAATAGGCTGACGGGAAGAAAATGGATCCATTGTGTCTTGCGTATAAATGCAAGTGATAAAATATTAACGTTAATCGGTTTATATAGCAGATAGGATTGATTAAAATTTTAAATCATCATGATGTGAGTTGTATGTACAGTACGTGCATATTCCGACATATGGGAAAGGAAAAAAAAATTTTTTGCTCTCGGTCGGGGAATTGAACCCCGGTCTCCCGCGTGACAGGCGGGGATACTAACCACTATACTAACCGAGACGTTCTTATTAGTCGTTGCTATTTTTTTGAAAATTTATAAATTATTTTTATGAATTTTTTATTATAATTCTCTGCAAATATAGTATTTGGGCTTTAATTCTGATTGGTCAATCATTAAATGTATCGCGAATTGATATTCAAAAACTATCTACATCTTTCACTTTATATACAGTAAAAATAATTCGGAGAACAGAAGTTAGTGAAGGGTGCACTCTTTGCTTTATAGGTTAGAGTAATTTGTAATGAGCAAGTAAATTGTACCTTTGCTAATAAAATATATATATATTTTTTAACTTGTTAATTTAAAAATAGCGTTTCAATCAATATTACTTATGACTAGTTTTTTTACTATTTTTTATTGAATATAGGTTATTCGACAAGGTTTTATAAGTTACAATATAGTTAAAATATAGAATATTTACGGAAATATACGATTACCTGCTACGTTTTGTAGTTAGTGTTTAGTTTTTTATGCTGTTTATACTCTTTATATGCATGTATGACACTTATTAATAGTCGCGATTCTTTTTATTTATATTATTTATTATTTATATTTAACCAGACATGTATTTGATAGTGATTCAAGTTTTAAAAATTATCGTTATAAATTAAAATTTATAATTTAGATAAACTTATTTTCTATTAGCCAATCAGGTTTTGTAATGTCACAAAAATTAACCATTCAGAATGAAGCCCGCCCTGCTATTATTTACACGATTATATATAAATACGTGTGATTTTTTTATTTTTCACTATTTAAAAAATTCAGGAAAAAAATGTGAGTGAGCATAAATTGTATTATGTCATCCTTTTCATAACGGGTATACACGTAGCTTAATTCTGCGATGTTTTTTCTTTTTTTTGGCTATAATGAAATTCGAAAGGTTGGCATGGCATTCTCGCAAAGTGCATCAAGTGCATAGGGTCTCTGCAAATGCTTCTGTCAGTGTTTTCTTGCTGATTCAAATTATTTAATGAGAGCCAATGGGCTGGAGCGATATTCTATAAAGTGAATTCACTAGTGCTTTCCCTTATTTAAGTCCAAAGAAGCAATATGCATCTACTAGTATTTTCTGATGGCAGGGCGGCCTCATTCCATTGTTTGTTGGTTAGGAGCATTTATTGGTTAGGGGTCATTTGATAAGCATTCTGGCTTTTATCATTGTTGTGGGGGTCTATAAGGTTGATTCAGGACAATCTATCGATGCGGGTCACAGTATTCAAAGCCCGAGGTATGCTTGACAGAGTTAGCCATTGATATAAGTGAACGAAATGAGTCATCGATGTATGATTTATGTCAGGATCAGTGTGTATTTCAGTCTTGTGCCAGGAACTGAGACTCGTTGGGAAGTCGGGCGTGGACCTTTGTCAAAGCCATGTGGGCCTGTGCATTGCTATTTATTTACAACTAGAAACATTGTCATGTAGGCTGTTTGCTGCTTGTAATTACTGTTCGAAGATAGTAGACAATCCTGTTGAGAGGCCATTGTAATGGATTAACTATCTAAAGATAATGTGATTTTAGGAAATTCTGTAATAATAAATATATATATATATTTTAATAGCCCAGCTCTTTTCTATTATGAGTCGTTATATGAGTCGGATATTTGTCGAGAAAATGCAAGTTAAATGAATTGGGTTCTTGTGAGAGAGAATGTGTGGAATTGACTCTTTTCAATGATCTTTTTATGTTAGTCGTTTGGTGGCTTTTTCTCGATTTTGCATGAATTTATGATTTCTCGTTGATTTCATTTACCGACCGATTCTTGAAACGTGTAACCGGGCCGAGTCGGGCACGTGTCATGTGTCCCTTGGATTTTGCATGAATTGATGCGGATAACTGTGCCGAGTCAAGCACGTGTTGTATATCCCCTGCCCAATGCTCCCTGTCTTTTCGATCTGTTGACCTTGTCAACATGCAAAATAGTAAAGAGCTATTATTGCAAAAAAAAGGATATACCCTACGTGTTAAAGCTAAATTAATAGCAAAACGCGTCTTGGCTGATGCACTTTTGCTATTTCGATGCACTCATGATTTAATGGGTCACAATAAATTTAGTAACGCCCCTTTTTTTTTCACCGTGAGAACGCACATGGTATATCACACAGTTCACACAGTTCACAGTTATTTCATGATCAATTTCCTAATTAGTAATCAAAATACATGATCACGGCTTATACGAATATACGATCATATGATCAAAATCGCGAAGTTATGAACGTGTCAATAAACAATACGAATCTATAAATACCTCCTTTTTTCTTTACTAATTTTGTTATCTCACCTCAACATGGTATCCATTACTATTTCCTATTATCGTTTCTATCTTTTACTATCCTTTGCTATCCTCTTACTTTTCTTGTGTTTTTATTATTTTTTTTTAGATAGTTTTTTGCCGTTGGTTCCGAGTGTCCTGTATCTTTCTTTTTGTTTTTCGTTATTAAAAAACATTATTCTCACAACTTTTATTTTATTTGTCATCGTTTTTTAGATTTTAGGTTTTGTTTTTTCTTTTGTTTTTTCCCTCCGTTTGGTTCCTAGTGTTCCCGTATCGTTTATTTTTGTTTTTTGTTTATTTAAAAATGTTGTTTATCGGTTTTTTTCCTGCTTTTAGACGGCCCAACCATGAGACACACCTCTACGTTGGTGGTTGGGACGAGTAGGGGAATTATTCTCTGAAACCAAGTGTCTCGTTTTTTTTTTTTTATTATTATATATTTAATTTCGATATTTTTTTTATTATGTATATAATTTTGTAAATTTTGTATTTATCAATAAATAAAAATAAAGTTATTAATAAAGTTATGAAAATAAATAAAATCTTATATTTGAAATCTATATATTTTTAAAACTCGTGCTGAAAATTGAATCTTATTATATAAATTTGTAATTTTGTATTTATCAATAATAAAAATTAATAAAGTTATTAATAAAATTATAAAAATAAATCTTATGGTTATACGAATTTTTAAAAAATTTTTTCTTTTTGCGATAACTTTATACAATTTAAATATAGAATAAATATATGAATCGCACCCCGCGATGCGCTTAGATATCGTCCGACCAATAAATATATACGCGTGATCAGGTAAACAATGATATTATTTTTTTTCATTGCGGCGTTGGTTAGCGTTAATACATGGGTACTGATTTTTTTAGATTACAGTTTGATTAGTAAGTACGTACGTACCAGTTCTTTATATCTTTGCATTTTCTATTAGCGGGTGCCAATCCTTTTTTTCCTTGTAGGTTTTGGGCATTCGTCGAACTAGAATCAGTAAAATTGGAACTTCCCAATGATAGGCACATTGAACCTAGAGTCGATTTATGATATATATTTAACATTTTATTTTAACATTTTTTTGTGGAACTTTAAGTAAGAACTGAGACTTTCTTCTCTTACGTAATGGTTCTTGCCTTGTGGATTTGGAAGTCAGACTGTACTCCGAGTTTGGACTGGGCACGTTGTGGTAAATACTTGTGTTTTTTTGCGCATACTTTTCATTGGAATACAAAAGATGCACTCTGATAAACCTGAAAAAATAATTTTGAAACTAGGCGTGGAATATGGTGATCAATATAAGATAGCGTCTAGAGAGCTGCTGATATGAATAATGCTAATAGTCTTTTTCGATTGAATATGAAATGTTTGAATGATTTTGAAATATGCTAATGATGTCGATTTGAAGGGGCATTACAACCTTGGGTTCTACAGTTGAGACAGCATGGATATAGTCAAAGACGAAGAACAGCAAACATGAACTCTCCTGAAACAAGCGATTGTGATGTGGATGTGCCGTAGCGCACAAATTTCCAAATGATGTAATCTGCTTTTTTTTCTGGCAATATTTTTTTTAATTGGAACTCAAAAATCACAATCAGAAATAGTATTATTAAACTATTGAATTTTATTATATTGATGTATAGAATTTTCGACTGTTGAAAAATCGGGCTGGAAATTGTTGTACAGCTATTTTCATAAATTCTGGACACCTAAAAAAATTGACCGATGATTATTTGGTCGAATTCGATAAGTCATTGGTTTCGATATGATTAGTGTTGTAATATATGGGGTCTTTGCCTTGAAAATGACCTTACGGGACTATGTAGATCTTATGAATAAAAATTAAAATTTCTAGCCATCCAATAATCCAATTCAAATAAACTTTTTTTTTATTTTGTAGAGCTTAGTGAGTTTTACAAAATAAAAAAAAGTTTATTTAAATTGGATTACTGGGTGGCTAGAAACTTTAATTTTTATCCATAAGATCTACATAGTCCCGTAAGGTCATTTTCAAGGCAAAGACCCCATATGTTATGCAATACCAAAATCAATAACTAATTGAATTTGACCAAATAATTATCGATTAATTTTTTAGATATCCCAGAACCAGAGTTGGCAAAATATTCATTGGCTCCATTCAGAGCTCAATTGGCCCCATTCACAGCTCTCCATTGAGCTCCGTTGCCAACCCTGCCCAGAACTTGTGAAAAAGTCGTAATTAATGGAAATCTCTTTTACAAAGGATTGTGCTAGGGTTGTTATAACTTACTTGACAACATACTTTACATGGTAATTACGGTAAGTTATCTGTAACTTATCTGGGCCAATATGTAAGTTACAATATAGGTATTAAAGTTGGCCAAATATGTGACAATTTCTACCAGCATTAACATCAACTTGGCTCAGTCTCAATGACTAAACAAATGAAATTAAAACCAAATCATAGTTAGTTAGAGATATGATCCAGGTCAGAAAATAATGACCGAACGGGTCAAGGTATTGACCCGGGTCAACGGGTCGTAGTTTTTTTTTTTCTTATAAACTAATGTAACGACACAAAATATAAATGAAGTAGCTGCGCGACGAAACCAGGAACGGATGATAAACTGTATAAACGCAAGATAACGTCTAGGGGCATTGTTTGAGTAATGGCCAGGATTAAACTTAATTCGATCAAAATTCGAAATTACACTTTGGGTGCTATTTCGTATTTATAAGGAAAGTCTAATTTATATTGAATAACCTCAATGTAGATAGTATCGAATTCAGATACATTTTGTTTAGGAAAGGTATTAGCTTGAATTTCGAGTTACACTGAAGATCGGAATTTTCAGTACATTCATTATAACGAATTTCACGAGTCATCCTTGCGAATCAATAAAGTGTTGAAGGAGAAAATATTTAATACAAGGCGATAAAGATCGATTCGAATATAATGAATAAAAAAAAACATGAAGCATGTTATAATAAAGAATTATCTTTATAAATATCAATGAAAAAGATCAATGCAAACCAAATATCAATATGATTATTAATAAGTAATTATTATCAGTAGTTTATTACATTGCTGTGGATGGTCTGCATCACGAATTGACCTGGGTCATTTCACGATCGGTGAAAATCGAGAAGTAACACATGTCAATTCAAAATCGACGTAAATTCAGAAATGAAGCAGAACATTCTCACCTGATTTCGTTTCATCATATGATATTACGTACGTACTGTACATGTATATACAATAATTGATCGTAATACATACGTTCGATGATGCTATTTTTTTTTTTTTTTTGCATCATCGTTATAAAAATTTTAAAAACTTCGGATAAGGATATCTTAGAATTAAACGGATTTGAGGATCAATCCGGATAGTCCGGATATCGGATCGAAACCCTAAATTAGACAACAGTTCCGGAATTAAGTCAGGTAGTGAGCGGTTACTGAGCAATCAAAAAGAACATGAAGCACTTGCCTAAATAAATCATTAAAATTGAACCGCAGTAACATTTTAAATAATAATAATAAAGCACATTCAATTTAAATATCTCATTAAAATTCGAACCAACTAATGCGTTTGCATTAAAAATGAGAGGAAAAACAGTGTGATGCAGAAATAGGGAATCACCTAAAGATTTAAATAAACCGTTAGAATGAAAATTGTGAACGAACTTTATCTAAAGAAAAATTGCTAAATACTTATCATGCAATAAATCGTGTTAGTATTTTCAGATTGATACAAATAATGATACGTATCTGCATAACTATTTGGAGAGATACTTAATAAAAAAAAAAAGCGTTCTATTTAATACGTTTTCTGCCAATACGTTTATATGCATAACACAAAGATAACCAGCTCAGGCGTGTTGATCCAAGAATTCTTTCCATCCTATATTAGTAAAAACACAAATATCTTTTTTTTTATATCGATATTGATTAGTAAATTTACCTATTCTGAATCTTGACCGGGTGCGAAATATAAATGCTACGCAGGGGTTTGATATTTAGATTAGTCCAATTATTAAAACAATAAATTAACTTCTTTTAAAAAATCAAAATTGTTTTCTTAAAACTGTCCAACGTCTTGAGTGCAATGATGCTGGGTGGCTCACGCGCTCTTTGTATATATGGTTATTACCGTCATTAATTTATTTAATTTTTCGTATGCCATTCAACCAGAGTGCTGAATATACTGATTCTCCTTTACTAATTTCTTTAACATTCGACAAACTATCAAATGGAGTTGATTCATATACAGTGGCTCTAAGTTGGAACGTTTTCATGCAACCTTATTTCGACTTGTCCACTTTGTTGCGATGTCAGGGTCGCATGATAGACACCATGCGAGTTGAGTGTTGTCTTCATTGCAATGTACACATTTTCCATAATCGGGTTCTCTATTACAGTATTAAATGTTTTATTTCTGTCTACGGTTTTAAACTTTATATCGGATGTAAATAATTTTTATATTTACCGACTAGATTTTTACGAAATGATTTGTACGTAACGGTAAATAAGTAATTATGTTCTTGCTTTGTGAACATGTTTTGTTGTTTTATTTCATAAATTTTTAAACGTTCTTTATACTTACTCATTGAATGAAATATTTAATGCGAATGAAATTAATGATAAGTATTTATGTTTTTGTTTTGTGAACTTGTTTTGCTGTTTTTATTCCGTAAAATAATTAAATGTTCTTTATACTCGCAGCTTAAATTAATTCGAATGTGCATTCTTGTTTTGTGAACTTATTTTGCTGTTGTTATTTCTAGAATGATTAAATGTTCTTTATACTCACTCACTGAATGAAATGATTAATACGAATAATGATAAATAAGTATTTATGTTATATTCCTGTTTTGTGAACTTGTTTTGCTGTTTTTATTTTATAAACTTTTAAAAGTTCTTTATACTCACTCACTGAATGAAGTGATTAAATGCTGCGAATGAAATGATTTGTACGTAATAGCAAGTATATATGTTCTTGTTTTGGGGTCTCTATCATTTTCCCGACAACAAAATAAAATCCCTACCGAAACTAACCCTAATCTTAACCTAATTCAGGCTAACTTGTCTGGATTTTGACATTGTCGGGAAAACGATAGGATCCGCTTGTTTTGTGAAATTGTTTTGCTGTTTTTATTTCTAGAAATTATTAAATGTTCTTTATACTCACAAGCTGAATGACATGATTAATGCAAATAAGTACTTATGTTCTTGTTTTTGAATTTGTTTTGCTGTTTTTATGTAGAAAATTATTAAATCTTCTTTATATTCACTAACTAAATTAATGCAAATGAAATAATTTGTACGTAATGGTAAATAAGTATTTATGTTCTTGCTTTGCGAACTTGTTTTGCTGTTTTATTCGTAAAATTATTAAATGTTCTTTATTCATTCAATGAATGAAGTGACTAATGCGAATGAAATGATTTGTACGTGATAGTAATAAGTATTTATTTCTTGTTTTGCTGTTTTTATTTCATAAAATTATTAAACGTTCTTTATACTTACTCTCAGAGTGAGGCGATTAATGCGCATGAAATGTTTTGTACGTGATGGTAAATAAGCATTATATTCTTGCTTTGCTGTTTTTATTTCATAAAATTATTACTGTTCTTTATGCTCACTCGCTAAGTGAGGCGACTAATGCGAATGAAATGATTTGTGCGTAATGGTAAATGAGTATTTATGTTCTTGTTTTGTGAACTTGTTTGCTGTTTTTATGTAGAAAATTATTAAATGTTCTTTATGCAAAGTAATGTAAATGAAATGATTTGTATGTAATGGTAAACAAGTATTTATTTTCTTATTTTGTGAACTTGTTTTGCTGTTTTTATGTAATAAAATTATTAAATGTTCTTTATACTCGCAAGCTGATTAATGCGAATGAAATGCAATGGTAAATAAGCTTGTTTTGTGAATTGGTTTTGCTGTTTTTATTTCATAAAAGTATTGAATGCTTTTTATCACTAAACGAAATGATTTGTACGTAATGGTAAGTTCTTGTTTTGTTCTGAGTTTCTTTATACTCACTCGCGAATGAAATGATTTGTACTGTACGTAATAGTAAATAAGTATTTATGTCTGTTTTGCTGTTTTTATTTCGTAAAATTATTAAATGTTCTTTAGATTCAAAGACTAAATGAAATGATTTGTACGTAATGGAAATGTTGTTTTTGTGAACTTGTTTTGCTATTTTTATTTTATAAAATTATTAAATGTTCTTTATACATGAAGTGATTAATGCGAATGAAATGATTTGTACGTAATGGTAAATAAGTATTTATGTCCTCGCTTTGGGAACTTGTTTTGCTGTTTTTATTTCATAAAATTAAAATTATTAAATGCTCTTTATACTCACTGAATAAATGATTAATGCGAATGAAATGATTTGTACGTCTAAGTATTTATTTTCTTATTATCTGAACTTGTATTGCGGTTTTTATTTCACAGATGTTCTCTATACTCACAAACAAGAATGAAATGATTTGTATATACTGGTAAATGTTCTTGTTTTGTGACTTGTTTTACTGTTTTTATTTCGTAAAATTATTAAATGTTCTTTATACTTACGGGCTAAAATAACAAACAATAAATATTTATGAACTTAAATTGTTTATAAATTGATCAATAAATGTTCTTCATGCTTACTCCCTGATAATTAAAATTTTGTAAGAAATCTTACTTTAAATAAGCTACAAACATTATAATAAGAAATAAAAATTGGCTCACTTTTTAACCATTCTTGAATTCATCTTCATTTTTTTCCACGTCAATTCCATAAAGGTAACAAGTGGCAGTTTCCCAAATCTCCATGGAGTTACCTGCCTCAGAAGACTTCAGATAATGTAAACGCTTTATGCTTATCGATTTCGACTCCAATTCCTAAATAATAACAATAACCAACTTGATACATTCCGATTGCTGATAATATGCGAATGCCTTGTTTTTATTCTTTTCAATTCTAATTCCATATTCTAACAAATCCAAGCACGAAGTGTTTCCTTTTTCTGCTGATTTTTTATACCAAATAAATGTTTGGAGTTCATCTCTTCAGTTCCAAATCCGTGAAGATAGATTACCAACTTGAAACATTCCATCCGCACGTCCCATTTCATTAGATAAAACGGCAGTTTTAGAAAATCCTTTCGAATTACCTGCCATTGCTGAATTCATGTAATTCTCAAATGCTCTATTATTATTGATTTCAATACCAATTCCTAAATCATAACAATAACCAACTTGATACATTCTGTTAGAATTTCCCTCAGTTGTTGATTTTTGATACCGTTTAAATGCTGCATTGTATTTTTTTTCAACGCCAATTCTTAAATCATAGCAATGACCAACTTTATACATCCATAAGAATTATTCTCTGCTGCTTTTTGATAATAATCGAATGCCATATTTTCATCCTTTTCAACATCAATTTCATGGCCATAGCAATGTTTTTGCTAAATTTTGAAAATCTGCGTAACTTAATTGGTTAAAATCGTCTGTGACTTTAGTAATTTCATCTGATAACCTTTCGGTGTGAGCGCAACGAAGTGTAATACGTTGTTACACCCGAAATATACCTCTCAAAAGAATTCAGGAGACGTGCTGATTATAGGATGAAGACTAATTATAAGCTTAACAATTAAATATAGCGTCTAATAAAGACATATATATCTAAGAGGATTTATTGGTAAGGCTCTACGAAAAGAGGTAACGACTAAATGTATTTATTGATTGAGAGAACTAATGATACAATTTCGAGGCTATATATGCATATTTTTAGAAGAGATACAGTATATACAACATCGTGAACAATTCCTACTTAATCTTTAAATATAAATATATAGAATGAAATAAGGTGGATCGTCAAAATACAGAAATAGTGCAAGTCCAAAATTTTCCTATCACGTGTTGATCGACAGATGTTGGCCAATAATGAAGCGGGAGGTTGTGCAACGTGACGCGATCAGGAAGATTCAAAACGTTCACCTTATATGCATTAACAAAGTTTTCCATGAGCGATTTTACTATATAAAATTGCTTAAATCCTAACCCTAACATAGCAGATAGGCCCTCACCCAAACTTTAATCTAACGGTTTAAGGGATAGCAAAAACCCGGCTATTTATTTGAGAATAGCTAGTACATACGAATTGCATGCACTTTAATATCAACTTTAATGGTATATATGTAATATGATCAATTTTTAATACCAGGATTATGAACTACTTATTTTGATGTGCAAGTTCTAGTTCAACAACAATCAGAAATAGTCAGGTCTTTCTAAATGCATACTCCATTTAAATACACGATCCATGTAAATTCTCTCTAAATACATGGCATAGCCCCAACTTATAAGAGCACTATATATTTTGCTCACATCCTCTTTAAGTGCTCATCTGCTTTTTTTTACTATGTTCCCGAAGGAATACTGTAATCTGAAATATTTATAGTATTAAGGACTAGAGTGGGCAAATTCGAATATTCTAAAAATCATTTAGCAGTATAACTTAGATTCCAATAATTTAAGCACCCATGTACAGATGTATATACAACACTGGGCCAATGTGACTAGTTATGCCTGGCAAAATGACGAAACCTGACGAAACCATGTTTCGTCAATGACGAAACTTGACGAAACTTATGGTTTAGTCAGGTTTCGTCATTTCGCCAGGCATCACTAAATGTGACACGTGAAACCATAGCCGAAATTTTGGAAAAAGGGTTTGCCCACGTTTCGAGCTTTATTTTTTTTTTAACCATGTGCATGTAGCATCAAAAAATAGTCAACTCGTGACTTAAATGCCTATAACCTAATCAGCTTGTAGAGTACAGAAGATTACATGAGACTCTGTGATTCTACCCAATGCCTCTGAATAAAAGAGATCTTGTTCAAGGGTTCCCATCAGATGCCAATTTGTCATATTTTTCAATAGAAGTTAAACATTCAGTCCTTTTTGCATGTGCTGGCGTTTGGATCCATACGACACCGAATAGTGAAGTCATCGTGCTAAAAAAATATTCACTACGTATAAATTATATATCGATACACATAACTCTGGTTATATTGACATTTATAATCGATACTAGTTTAACTATTTCTAGGGTCACTGGTTTTATTATTGAAAATAGTTTACTACTATAACATTAAATAATCTTTTTTATTGTCTCCGTATAGACGAACCATACTTATCGTAAGTCATAAAATAAGCACGGTAGAATTTTAACGGATTTTGATATACTTCACCGAAGCAAAAACAGGAACCACTATGGTTCTTTTATCTGAAATAAAAGAAACCTAAAAATTTTGTTTTTTGCCGGAGAAGTTCTTACGAAAGTTGAAAATCTATTTTTTGAAATTGAATACAAATGATAAATGACAATGGAATCTGTGGGACAAATAAGGCACGTGTTTTAACTACTCGTCACCTGATACTATCCAATTAGAGATATATAATGAAAATTCCGAGCCAAGTTTTCGTAGCGACTGTCGCAAAAAAATCCAATCATTTTGAAATTTACGATTATAAGCATGGATTCGTCTCCTCCTCCACCAGGATCAGCACAAGAACCAACTCCATTATCAGATGCTGAAAAGGTAAAAATAAATAAACGGCTTTTAAAGATGAATTATTAAATATACATTACATTTTATTAATCGCCGGATTTTCATTTGTAGATACGTTTAAAGCGTCTTGCAAAACTGCAGCAAGGAAGTTCAAATACTTCAGGTGAAACTTCCCAACCCACTGCGTCATCCTCTAAAACAGTGCCTACGCGGCCAAACTCTTTACCAAAGACGCCTACTCAAGAAAAACCTGCATCGCCGATCAAAAAACCTTCGACACCTGTTAATCAAGAACTTCCTGAGAAGGTATGACCCTTGCTGTTATTATTTTAGAATTCTCCCTTTGATAACATGCTTTGTTTTTAAGGAATTATTGTTCTTGTATGGCAAAATTCTAGAATTATAATCCGCAGTGCATTTATACCAGTTTATAGCAAAAGTTAGATCGGTTATTCCGATGTAGATTTTTATGCTTGAATTTTATTAATTTATAACCATTCATATTTCTTACGAACCCTTTAAAAACTTTGTCTATTGTTTCCACCATAGACTCCTCCCAAAATTACTCCACCAACTAAATCATTTGAAGACTGGCAAAATGATATCATCTCCAGAGTTCTTCAAATTACTCTTGATGTAAGTTTATCGTTACCCAGTTTTCCTTTATGATCTTGATAATTTATGCTTATTTCTTATTCGGTAAATATATATATATATATATTTAATTATCAAAGAAATCAACTGCCGAAAAAAGTGAAAATCGATTGATTTACCTTGATTCTGTTGTGAAAACACTAATGGAAGAAAATCCTGGTATTATTCAATATGCAGCTATATAATTCACAATTTAAATGCTAGCAACAGTTTCATCGCATGTTTGAACACTAAAATTTTAAATAATTAATAGGAATGGTCTCTTTTAAATTATCAAAATCGGTTCTTGATAGCGCTCTTTTTGCTCGACTATCTATTGATCCTAACCAAATGAGTGATAGTGACCAGCCTCCCCAAATTCCCTTATTCGATTATCTTCTTGACAGCTGGAAAAGAGCTTCCGAAATTAAAAGATCAACACGTGCTTCTAAGGTATTAATTCATAATAGTTTTTTTTCAGGAATTAATATAATTAGTTCATTCCTCAATAATTAACGAAATTTTATAGACCTTAGAACAGTCGGTTATTAACGAGCGAGTCGGCGTCATAGATACGCTTAAAGAGCTTATAATTAACTATGTACAATATGTCCTTCTATATCCCGATGACCTTCCACAAATTAGAAAGCAAGTTTTATTTATTTTTATTAATTTATTCAAAATTGTTATTATGATATGTTTTATTAAAACTATTTATTAAATTTATCTAGCTCTGTTGAGCTTGGCCCTAATCAATTCGTGTCGAAATTACTAGCAGAATTTGATTCTTTTGAAGGATTACCTTTAGATTTCATTAAAGAACTAGTAAATAAAGTTGATGATGAAGGATTCGATAAGGTAAAAAGAATTAATAAGAATAACTTTTATTTAATTGTATTTGCCATCTTAAACCAATATATTTATATATTAATTTATTTATTTTCTTAGTTGTTTGCGCCTGCATTATTGGGATATAGTGCCCAAATAAGGACAAAAAATATATTAGGAATGGATTATCTGCTACCACTCAATGTAATACAATATATTTATATAATTTGAAATTTTAATCATAAGATATTTAATTAAATAATAAATTTTTATGTTAGTCATTAGTAACCCTATCGGAAATAAAACCATTGGCCGATAAGGTAAAACAAAAATCGCTTTAAACAAATATCATAGAATTGTTATTAAATGTATTTAAAAAAACAGATAACGAAATTACGTAATTGGAATTCACCCAATTCGAACGCCAGAATATTTGAAGTCGGTTCACTTTTGGGACCATTTTGTAAATTTTCCGTTTTTCCGACCGACGAGGTTTTTTTCCCTTACAGAATTTAAAATCTTTTCGATTAAATTTTTCATTATCTAAAATGGCCTTAATTTGACGTATCAGCCAAAAATTGCTGAAAGTTATTTTGCTAACCCCCATACAAAGCGGCAAGCTGATATCGATTCAGCAATGACGAGCTTAAGAGGTGCTATACGTGGGGTGCAGGTTGATACAAACTTACTTAATATGTTGATTCCTTTTATTGATTCTTTTATATACACTTGTCTAAATTTTATTTCTTAATTATATAACGAGCGAATAGCAATCTGTTTTCAAAATCTTCAATAATATTGTTCGTTCTTCACCATCATCACGAGAAGCTGTGCTTAGTTATTTTGCTGAGGTCATTAAATTAAATGAGCGAAGGGCTCAGATGCAGGTTAATTTCATTGTAATTTATTTCTCACTTGTTTATTGTTTTCAATAATAAACAATAATAAAATTTAATTTCTATATACTGAATATTAAGGTTGACCAATTCCAAGTTGGATCTGATGGATTTTTAATGAATTTGACGAGTGTATTATTATATTTTGCAGATCCCATTATGGATATGCGAAATCCAAAGGTAATTATTTTCTCCTTTATTATTCAGATAAGAATAAAATAGCTCCTTATATATAT
This sequence comes from Gigaspora rosea, assembly GCA_003550325.1. NCBI lineage: Eukaryota > Fungi > Glomeromycota > Glomeromycetes > Diversisporales > Gigasporaceae > Gigaspora > Gigaspora rosea. The sequence goes on from QKWP01000027.1 coordinate 671,215, forward strand.
ATATATATTATTGTTTTCAAAGATTGATCGAGTAGATGTCAATTATTTTCGTAAATCTAATCGAATTGATATTAGCCGAGAGACCAAAATTAAGGCTACTCAACAAGAAGCAGATACATATTTTTCATCAGTAGATGAAAGTGCATCTGGTACGATTACACTATAACTTATTTATTAATCTTGAGGAAAAAACCATATCATTAGAATTTTTTTTTTTTAATGAATTTCTATATCAATAATAGCTCCAAATTTTATATCCGAGATATTTTTCCTTACAATTGCTATGCATCATTATGGTCCATTACATTCCTATGAAGTTTATAATAATTTTATAAGAGATATTTTAGAGCTTCAAAAACAATATGATCGAATGAGAGCTGATCAGCCCAATTGGGCGGGGGTACATATATAAATTTAAAATTTTTAATGTGATCGGTTTCAGTTTTTATGAATGATTATCAATCACTTAAATCATTTAATGTTTTTCATCATCAGACTCCAATGGCTGCAAGAAATGAAGAACTGTTGGCACATTGTAAAGTTCGTAATGTTCAATACCAATTCTTATTATTGAATTTTTGCTAACTTTAGGTAATTTTTATAATAGTCGCAACTTGAAAAATACGCATCACATAGAATAGCACACGAAACACAACTTTTAGATCAAGTTTATTTGGATCATTCGCTAAAATTTTATAATCTAGTTATGAATTGGATGCTGAGAATCGTTGATCCTACCGGGAAACATCCGGAAAAACAGATACAGTATATGTCTTTTAATTACATTGAATTACATTGAATTACATTGTAATTTAATTCCCACAATAATTTGATTATAATTATTATACTTGTATTAGGCTACCACTCCCTCCGACACCACCTGAAACATTCGCCATGTTACCTGAATATATTTTTGAAGATGTAGCTGAAATATTCCTGTTTGTTGCAAAGTAATTAAGTAATTTATGATGTTTGTAAACCGCTGTATAATGACTCTTCTTAACATAATTTTTTTGTACATCCAGATATATTCCGAGAGCAGCCGCTGTCTCTCGAGATGACTTAATAGTTTTCATTATCACTTTTCTCAAATCATCGTCTTATATTAAGAAGCCCTATTTGAAGGCCAAATTAGTGGAGGTACGCTATAACTTGGTTATTATTTCTAAATTAGTGATCTAGCAAATTAATTTTTCTTCGTTATTTTAGATTTTATTCTACTTTACGTTTCGTAGTAATGATCGTGAAGTCGGTATGGTAACAGCAATGAATTCACATCCTCTTGCTTTGAATCACTTGTTGTCGGCTTTAATGTCCTTTTATGTTGGTAAGAGTCAGTTTTCATAAATCATTTGCAATCATTTGATCATTATGTTGATATAAAATATTCAAACTATTAGAGGTGGAACAAACTGGTGCACATACACAATTTTATGATAAATTTAATATTCGATATAATATTTCACAAATATTCAAGGCGATATGGGGTAATCATGTGCATAAAGAAAAATTAAGAGAAGAGAGTCGGTGAGTCTTATGGTCTCATAGTAATTATAACCTAGAGATGCAAACTTAATATTATATTGCCAAAGTAATTCAGCATTATAAATTTACACCTCTACTAGAATACTATATATTACACAAAACCATTATTGGTCTAGTTTACTTGTTTATTTATTTGAATTTTTATTTTTATTAACAGGAACATCGATTCCTTTGTTCGATTTGCAAATTTGTTGATGAATGATGTTACCTTTTTATTGGATGAAAGTTTAAGAAAACTTGCAGAAATTCATTCTATACAAACCGAAATGGACAATAAAGATGAATGGGAGAGTCAAACACAGGTTTGTTAATAAACTTAATTTCCCTTTTCAAGCAAATTATAATAGCTAATGTTATTAATCACATTGATATGATTATTGCATGAAATAAAAAATAAATCTATTAGCAATATCGCCAAGAGCGTGAAAATACGCTCCGATCTGATGAAAGATCAGCAACTTCATACATTTCTCTTGGAAATGAAACAGTAGAGATGTTGGTACATATGACTTCAGAAGTTGCGGATCCATTCCTTACACCTCAAATGGTTGAACGATTGGCAGCAATGTTGGACTATAATTTAAAGTCACTAGTTGGACCAAAATGTACCGAACTTAAAGTTAGAAATCCAGAAACATATAGTTTTAAACCTAAAGAACTATTGTTGCAATTGGTTAAGATTTATCTGAACTTATGTAAACGTAAAGAATTTGTATACGCAGTTGCAAGGGATAAACGAAGTTATGATAAAATTTATTTTTCAAAAGCGGCAGGTACTTTATCGAATAGGGGATTATTTTCTCCAAAGAATGTCAGTGAGCTGGAGAAATTTGTTAATGAAGTAGAAGAAACAATTAAATTGGAAAATGAAGATGAAGAAGAGTTGGGAGAAGTTCCAGATGAATTTTTGGGTAAGCAAACTAATTTAACACGTTCTTTTAAGTTACATTAACTAATGTTATATGATATGATATTAGATCCAGTTTTGTACACTATTATGGAAGATCCTGTAATCCTGCCTGGGTCAAGAACAACCGTTGATCGAAGTACTATCATAACACATTTATTAAGCGATACAACAGATCCTTTTAACAGAATGCCATTAAAAATTGAGGATGTTATACCAAGTAAGTTAAAACATTAACATATTAAAAGAGAAAAAAATTTGTCTAATTACATATTTTTGATTTTAGATACTGAATTAAAAGAACGTATAGAAAAATTTCGGCAGGAAAAACGGAGAAAATAAAATCATTTGAGAATTTGACTTGGCTGTTATCGGTACAACTTTAAAAACCTTTTTTTTTTTATATATACTATTGTATTAATATATGTATTATTGTGACACTTTCTAGCTAAGATTTAATTATTTTTTTCTTTTGCCTATTGTGTAACGAGTCATGTACATATACTTTTTTTTTTTTTGTGATTATATTGACATTGTACAATACTATTTCAACTCTGATCTTTCATATCAGGCAGTAAATTATAACTATATATATATATACGAATAAATCGATTTGTATAAGTTATTGTACACAACACATTTGTAATATGATAGTAATTACAATTCGAGTGAGAAATTCAATGATATCAAAGAAATAAAAATTTTAGGATCGTTTGATTAATTTTCTTATGAGAACATTGATGATCGAGAAAAATTTAGGCTGAAATCATGGAAAGTTAATTCTGGTCGAAAACTACGTAAGCAATTGTGTAATACGGGCCAAAATTTTGTTGATTACAGCCGTTAGCCAATCAAAATTACTAGATCTTAAGTTATAAAAACCGCGAATTGATCACGTGATCAATTGTTCATTTAATTTTACTATGTATTTCCTCATTCGGACAATATTTGGAGGGAGGATAATATGATACACACAGTGCGCGTCTACGTATCCCATACTTTTGAAAAATGTACCTTCCTCACCAATACCCAAAACACATCAATATTGGAAACAAAAAAATAAACTATAAACTATAAAATTGTAAATGATATATTTCTAACCTACTAAAAGTTTTATCTTTAAAGACAATGATGTTTATTTCTCTAGCTATCTAACTAATACAATTGCGCAATAATACCCCCAATCTGAAAAAACATAACAGTTTTTTAATAGATTTTAAATTTCGAAATTTCTTTTTTTTTTTTTTAATTTGATTTTTTTTTTTTTTTTATCATTAGATATGTAAATCGAATGTTATTTTATGTGTGCCATAATACCCGACTCTTGGGTCATTTGCTCAAATGAACGACAAGCCATCAAATAAGGGGGTATGTATCTATTACGTAATTCTAGGTCAGATATCTTCATCCCTTGGAAAATTACGTGATAAACGGCACTCCCCTAATGGCAATCATTTGAGAATATTTGGTTAAATGGCTAAAATACAGTATAAAAAATTATAGTAAATGTCACTATATATGTTAATTTATAAGTTCTAAAATAAATCGAGATGTTCGCAAAAGCAATTTACCTCTATAGCATTCAAATTGCATAACATTTTATAGTGTACGTACGTACGTACGTAAATTGTTACTGTGAACATATACAAATATCATTAATTTGTACTATATTCCAATCATATACAGTCAAATATCTCTAAATGCACTCTATCTGCTATGAGTCTGCTATGTAGAACAAAACTTTTAACATGTATTAAGAAAAAATGTATTCATAGAGATCAAGTATATATATATACATTGATCAGAATTATAGAGAGCGCATTAGGGAGATTTCTCTGACTTTGTAACTTTATTTGGAATTTCTGTGTGATAAATTTTTGATTGACTAAAAGGCATTAGATTATCAATTACTAGAATTAATTCATTTGGATCATTTGGGTTACTTCGTTATTTGAACTCCGAACAATGTCAGCAGTAAAATAAGATTTAGCCAATCATAATTGCAGTTTTGAATAAAATTTATAACCAAACGCACTAATATAACCTCCCATATGAGGTTCCCTTATTCTTCGATGTTCGACGTCCAAGTTTGTTTATTCGTGAAATGTTACGTTCTTATAAATATAACTGTAAATGATTGACCAGTCAGAAAAGTTAGTCTAATACTTTATAGGGTGTTAGACTGCTATCGGTGTGATGATAAATAGTTTATAAACAAATAATTTGAATAATTTTTGTAGTAAAATACGTCATTCTCGGTTGAAAGAGTAACAAACACATATGTGCAGTCTTACTATTTGTAAATTATTTTATACATTATTTTGTTACACTAAATCCTTGAACTCCGGACCAAAAATTTTAAATCAGAAACCCGATTTGTGAGATTTAAAAAAAAAAAAGTTTATCGCTAATTAACATTGGGGTATTTCTACTTTTATAATATTTTATATAAATTAGGAAGATAACAACCGCTTCCATATTGCATCATTCTTAAATTCCTACGCCGTTTCATTAATTAATCTATATAAGGGCAAATACCAAACAAACAGAATGTTACTACAGTAAATATATTCCTTCTTATCATTACTTGAATAAGGTTTAAAAATTTAATGGTCTTTACACACCATTAATTTAATGCTTACGACTTTAATCCTTTATTAAATTTATACTAAAATTCGAGAGAAACTTATTATTATAAATATAATATTTTAATAAATCAACTTATACTGTAATACTCGAATGATTCCGGTAATCATAGCTTACGTTATTTCTAACTTCACCCTTCTTGTTATTAATCCGCCGAATTTAAACTTTATTTAGTACAAGTCTCAATGTCTTATTTTATGGTCATATGCTCGAGTATCACAATCAGTCATAATCACAACCATGTAGTGTTATTGTGTACTGTTTGAGAACTTTCATGTATTTTGAATCTCGTGTATAGGGGAAAAAAAAAAAAAAAACTTTGATAACATACAGTACATTTTTCTGTTATCATATGTAATTCACATACTCTTATCAAACTAAATTTCATGCATTAGCTAATAATTATTCGAAAAAAAGATCGCTTGATTTTTTCGAATTCTAACAAAATTATCATGTGAACGTGAAATTTCATACGATCACGTGATAATGCGACTTTTTTAACTGTTATCCGGAGCGAACACGGATTAATCCCGGCGAGTAACGGCTCCGGACTTTTAATAACAATATATACTCTTTATTTCATAATATATGCCTATCATTATGTAAAATTATATAGGCAAATTTAAATGTATAAATGTTAATTATTATGTTTTTTATATCATTAATATATAATATTTGTTGCATTATTATTGTTGAATGATTTAGATTAAATGTGGCACGTAGTGACACGTGTGAAGTTATTTAACAAATAAAAAACGCGTGTTTTTATATATCTCAATTGTCGTGAGTAGTCTAACCTTTTTAATCTTTTTCAGTAGGACTACTATCTTTCTCATCTGTATTTTTCGTATTATCTGTATCATCTCGTTCTGAATAAAAATTCTTAAGATAAGTTTCCGCTTCTTTATATTCTTCTTTGACTTTTTCTAACAGACTCGAAATTTTTTTTAAAGCATCTTCCTCAGAAATGCTTTCTGTACCAGTCTCATCTTTCATATTTCCATAATGCTGCATCTTTTCACATGATGCTTTAACCTTCTTTAATCCGATTGCGGCTGAACTCCCTTTAAGGAAATGGCCTAATTTTGATAATTCAACAAGATTTTCATCACTCCTAATAAATGTCCAGATAATAAAAAAAAAAAAATTTTTTTTTATCAGAAATTTGGTTCAATGCTATTATAATAATGCAATCTCAAAGTTTTACCAATTCTATAAAATTAATTATTTTAAAATATTTCTACTAAATAATATCATCAATTACACTTTGGTCACAATAACTGTAATATTTAAAAATAGGTTATAAACACCTGAAATCATTTGTTGCAATATACCTTTCTCTCTCTTGTCTTTCATATATCTCTGATTCATGTATCACTTTGATCTATTAAGCATTAAAATGAATTCTCCTATGATTGCATCGATTCGCTTAATTTTGTGTTCGTTATACCAATTTTTCGTTGCAACGTCAAGTAATTATCTTTGTGAAGAATTGTTTAACTTACAATGCTTTATCCATCTCTTGAAACGTTGTCTCTGCTTGTTCAAAGTAATGCCATACTATGGACTTTGAGAAATCATGATCGACATCGTCATCCATCTCCAATAGCTGATTGAATGTTTCATGATCAAGAAGATCCGAAGAATAACCCTCTTCTCCGTCTCCATCGTTTGGTTCTTCCCTGTTTCTTCCAACCTCCTAAAAAGTCAAAAATATATTATTACAGATGGTTAAATAGAAAATATTTTTATGTGAGAAAAAAAAAACTAAACGCGAAAATTTGCATCACTTCGAAAACATACTGGAGGATCCTCCACTCTTGGTGTAGAAGGCATAATTTCTATGAATTAACTTTATGTGCAAAAAATGCTAATAGATAACGGATCGTTACGTCGGAATTTTGAATTGAGCAACAATCTCATAACAAAACCTTTAGGTTTTTTTTTTCTCAAAAGTAACTCCCTTCAACTTATGCAATTAAAAGGCGTAATGATATCATTTTTGATTTAATTCATGTACCACTTTTATTAACAGTCACGCTCTTTGTAGATCTATACAAATCCATTTTTTATATCGAATCGAATATAACACAAACAATAGCATTTATGTTACGATTCTGACTATAACGATATCAATAATTGTTTGGTTGTTAAGAAATCTAATCTTGTACTGTACCTATGTATATTATCTGTTATTGTTTTTTCAATAATACCATTAATGTTTTGTACTAATACATGTTACTTACCGGTATTAAAAAAGGTACGTAACTATTATGCTGTTATTTCTCATGTGTTACTATGTTTTGAAGACAACGTCATAAGGGATAACATTTCATTAAATTTTTTGTTTTTGTTACGATCAAAAATAAAAAACCAAAAATTTTTATACGTATCGATATTATCTTATCAGTTATTGTTACTGCTGAACTGTATATGGGTAATATATTTTTCCTAAAATTTCGATTTTAATATTAAATTTCAAAAAAATATATATTCTAGAGTTTTCTTATTCATAATTTGTAAAATGATCTTTGTCAAATCATAAAATAGTAAACCATAGTAAACCATTTTAAAAAATTTTTTTTTTTTTATTATTCATAATAAAAAAAAAAATTAATGATAAAATAAACCCAATTTAAGTATACGATACAGTATTAGCAATTTTTGGTATGTACTTATTTTTATTAATAAATAAATATTGTTAATCCGGAGGACTATAAAAAATGTTTGTTTGTCTGCACACCAATCAAATCATAATATGGAGTGTCTCATATTAAAAAGGCCCATTTTGACATATGGGCAGCCGTCAATAGAAATCAAGCAAATCAACATTTGAAAAAAAATTCATTCCATAACTTTCACAGCTCTTATCTCAATGAATTTTAAAGCTATCTTAATGATTTAATATTCAAAAGAACGCTTAGATCGTAAGCTTTCTTTTGAACATTAAATCATTAAGATAGCTTTAAAATTCATTGAGATATGAGCTGTAAAAGTTAAGGAATTAATTTTTTTTCAAATGTTGATTTGCTTGATTTCTATTGACGGCTGCCCATATACCTTGTTTCGAGATAATCGAGTTTAATTATTTGTTTTGATTTTAGGACTGATAAGGGAATGGGTAAATTTCACAATTTTGATTGGTTAAAGGTAACAGGTTACTATCGGGTAATCTCGTAATGTGCTTGGCCTTAGGCAGCCTCATGTAATTTTTCTTTTACATTATCTCAATTTTTTATTATGCAAATCGACTTTCATTTATAATTGAAAAATGTCAATCACGTCAAAATTTACATGAAAATAATAAAAACCCATTTTTCGAAAAATTGCAAAATGGGCCTTTTTAATATGAGGCACTCCATATAGTTGCACACTTATTATTGTGATTATTATTATCGTTATTGTGCAAAAATATAAATATTTAGCTTAAAGTATAGTGATAGACATATTAAATATTAATTTTAAAATTTCATAACCATGTTTTTTAATCAATATTTTAAAGGCCATGCAAATTGATTGGTTTTTATAACCCGGCCGGGTCAAATTTTGGAAAATTCTTTAATCGAGCGGGATTTAAAAAAAATTTTTATTGTCCGAAGTGTAGCGAGGACTTGCATGTCTTGAAAAATGTTCGTCTGTCCGCCACGTGTCTATACTGTGATTGGCTATTACGGACCATACTATGAAAAAATCTCCGTCCGTCCAGCATAACGGAAGTTCATTTTGATTGGTTGTCAAAACACCCCGGAAAAAATGTTGATCATCCCCCGGACAAAGTATCGGCCATACCCGGAAGAGAATTATTACTTTTCAAAAAAATTAGTTAGTACTTTTTGAAGACGCGTATTATAGTCTTACAACACATTAATTTATTCATAATAGCTACTTTAATTCATATTTCACAATGTATATATTATTCTTTTCGTAATAAGTATATTAATTTACAATAAACCATTAAGTTTCGTAATACATTATTAAACATAGATTCAAGATACGCGAACATTTCTAACCACTGCCACCTATAAACGTTGTATTTATAAACTATATATAATCTAAATAAATATAACAATAAAAAAGTAGAGTACAGTTTAGAATGTAGTTCGAAATAGTTTTTTTATTGGGCAAGCAAAACTAGTGGAACCAGAATCTTGCAACTTTACTCACCAATTGCTTATAGTGTTGTTACTAGCCTTAAGTCCAATAAAAAATGATTAGCCCTAGCTCTGGTGGCTAATTGGACATATGGCTAATTGGACAAGTGGCTAATTGACCTTAGTTGTTGTCCACATGTCCAATTGGTTAATTGGCCATATGTCCAATTAGCCCTAGCCCTTATGGTTAATTGGACATATATGTATTAAATCAAAATTTTACATTTATAGTACTTATCTAATAAATTATATTAAACATTAATTTAAACAATTATATTAATAGGGGCGTGGCAACTTAGAGAAGTTGGTAAGTTGTCACACCCCAAATGGCAGGTCTAGGGTTCAAATCCCACTGATGACGCTTTGAAAAAATAGACCGGTGTTCTGGTAACTGTTTCCTGTCGATCGGTTGGGTATATTACCTGTAGTTAGAATTGCTGGTGCACATATAAGTTTAATGGTGCATCGATAGTGCACCATCAAGTTTTTTGGTGCATAGGTGCACCTAGTGGCAGTGTTGTACATGGGACAGTTGGAACATACGTTGGGACATTTTGGGACATTCTGGGACAATTTTATAAATTGAAATTACTTAAAACTTTATTAAGATAATCTAATTAAATTTTTTTAAAAATGTGTTTAGCACCTAAAAAAATATATAATTATATATTTTTTAAATTAATTTATTAATTATTAAGGCTTGGGACATAGTTGGGACACTTGGGACGCTGGGATGTTGGGACATTGGGACATGGCAAAAAAGGCTGGGACAGTGAAAATATACAACACTGCCTAGTGGTGCACTATATTAAAAATATTAATATTAAAAATTAAATTTTTTTATTATAAACAATAGTAAATTTTTATAATTAAAATTTTAAATTAATATTTAATTATTTTTAATTATTTTATTAATTATTTAAATATAAAATCTCTAAACTTTATAAAAATTAATAATATATTTGTATTTACAAATAATACTTTGTAATAAATTGATAAAAACAAAAGCTATTGCTTAAATTTTTTAAAAAGTTTTTAAATAAAATTCTATTTTATTTTTAAAAAACTATTTATAGTATATCTTTAATATGTAATTATCAAACTATAAAATATTTTAAAATATATAAATAAAAAATATCAAGATTCAAATAAAATTTACAATCATAAGGTATTAATTATTATTATTATTATATAAATAAGCTTAAAATCAAAATAAATAAAATTTAAGAATCATTGATTTCAAAATAAATACATTAGTAATTTAATTTAAAATTAGAAACCTAAACCTTAATACTGAATCCCTAATATTTTGACTAATAAATAATTGTTAACTCACAATTAGATCAATATATATAATTGAAAGTTAAACAAACATATCTTAAAAGAATTGTATACTTAATTGACAATTCGCGAAAGAAGGAAAATTTGTATTAATAAAATACATAACACTTAATATAAATTACATATAAAATACAAAAATCAGCATTCCTGACTATGTAAAGTTAATTTTTTATTAAGTTAACATCTTGTGGACTTCTAATAAAAGTTGTAGAGTTAGTTTTTGTGATTCTAATGATAGCTAGATCGGTAAAATTAGTTAGGTAAATAAAAAGTTACAAGCAATTAAAATTCCAAAAAATTTTATAATACTATAGGAATCATGATTCCTGTATTAACATATTTTATTATGTTTTATTATAAAAATCCCCCCGGTTAAAATTCTCCTTCTATCACGAATTGTCAATTAAACTAAAAAGAAGATTAAACTTTATTTTGGTTTTTTGTAGTATATAGACAGAATATAGCATGCATTATATAATTTTTTTTTGTACTAAGTTAACAACTTGTATCAATTAATTAAAAGTTGCAAAAAGCTTATTGAGACATATCTAACAGTGGTTAGATCATCCAAATTAGCTCAGTAGATAGTGAGTTATTGTTAAACAACAATTGGCCAACTATGTAAAATTTCTATGTAAAGAATATTTGTTTACATGGAAATTTTATATAGTTAGCCAATAATTTTTAATGATATTTTATCATTTACTAGGCCAATTTGGATAATCTAACCACTATTAGATAGGTCTCTATAAGCTCTACAACTTTCAATTAATTGACACAAGTTGTTAACTTAGTATAAAAAAAGTTTTATATAAGTTATATACACACCACGTTCCTCCTATAGTAATTTTCATATATAATTTGTGTTACATTACTAGTTAAAACTGATTGGCTCGCCACCCTGCACCATACCAATGTCTGGTGCACCAGGTGCATCAGGTGCACCACCCAACTTATTGCACCATTGGTGCACCAAGCATTCTGCACCAGCAATCCTACCTGTAATTCTTGGTTATTATCTCGAATGGGAGCTTTTGGGCGAAGTTGTGTCTCGTAATACAGACAAATCCAAGGAACTGGGGAAACAGAAACCTATTTGGCAAAACCCGAGTAAGGAGGTAGCAAAGTTCTTCAATGGTGCTACCAAAACCGGAATATTAGACCGGGCCCGAAGTACCAGACGTCGACCTCAGAGACAAGGTCTACCAACCTGGCCGCCGGATCGAGTACCAGAAGAAAAAAACCTATGTTATAAAAGTAGGTACCAGGGGGGGGGGAAACCATAATGCCGAGTAGATCAACCCTTCCGGGCCAACTAGATTGGAAGTCTGGGAAAACTGGCGAAGGACCGGTAGGAAAGTGATAGTGGGTACCGGGGTTGGAGCGAACCTTACAAGGGCAGAAGTAGATATTAGTAAGAGGACAGGGGTAACCTTGTCTCGCAAGTGTTGGCTTCGGTCATAGTAATAAGTACCGAAGTGTAGGTGAAAACCTGACATCAGGAAATTTTATATATAGATATTGATCGATATATAACAGTTAATCGTTTTATATCGATTAAAAAATAACGATATATATCAATTAACCGGTTAAAAATCAATATATATCTAAATCGATATATATCCTTTTCTATATTAAATCATTATATATCTACAAATCGATTATAATCGAAATTATTTAAAACAATATATAACGATTAACAGATCTTTAACGATTACACAGTGTTTTGACCACAACGATATATAATGATTAACAGATTTTTAACGATTACACAGTGTTTTGACCACGTTACAAAAA
>QKWP01000027.1:699234-710312 GCA_003550325.1 Gigaspora rosea
TGCGAAAATATTTAAAATATCTTTTTTTTTTAAAAAAAATTTTCCTTTTTTTCTTGAATACAGCAAATTGTACATGCAAAATTACTAAAATAAAACAATGTTAAAACAATAAAAATAATTAATAAGTTAGATTAAAACCTATTTTATTTGATATTAAAAAATTTTTAATAATTAATTATAAATATAAAACTTTTACTAAGAGTTAAAATTATAAAACTTTTTGAGGTACAAATATTTATGCACTGGACCATACTAGCCAAAAAAAACTAAAAAGCAATCACAGTAAAAAAAAAACCGGAGATGGAATACAAAAAAAAAAAAACTTATATAGTAGATCTAATTATGTAATGGTAATGATCAAAACAATGACGATCTTTACCTGACATAGGTGATATCACCTAGGATGAAAATTAGTTAAAATCAACTTACTTTATATTTTATAAAGAATTTTATATAAGTATAAAAAAGAAAGTTAAGATATCTCAAGAACTATCAAACTAAATTTAATGATTTCACTACCATTAGAATCATATAGGCTTGCTCTACAACTTTTATTATAAAGAGAAGAAAGGTTAGCATAGAAAAAATAGCTTTACTTTGGGATCTGTATATTCTACTTCATTTAAAATTTATATGATATTTGCCCCAAATCTTATTATAATAATATTCTGATTCTATCATAAATTACTACTTAATAGATATTTCAAATATTTTAAATTTGAATAAAAATAACTTGAAAAACACCTAGTCAAATTTGATAAATGTTTTTATTTGAATGCTTTATTAAATTTGTTTGATAGTTGTTAAGATATTTTCATTTAAATTTTATAAAAATATTGATTTTGATAGGTTATTATTTTAATAGGTATTTTGAACTTTTTAAACCTTTGACAAATATATTTTGACAACTACTTAACCAATTTTTTTATTTTAATTTTACAGATCTATAGTATTCAAATAAAAAAAATTATTAAATTTGGTTAAATACTTGCTAACATATTTTTTTAAAGTTTTAAAATATTCAAAACATCTATTAATAGCTATAATACAATTTTTACAAAATATTTTGATAACTATTTAATCAGATTCAATAAAGTTTTTTTTATTTTACTTCAATATATTTATAAAATTAAAATAAAAAATTTATTGAATTTGGCTAGATTGTTGCTAAATTTATTTTGATTTAAAGGTTTAAAAAAAGAAATAATCTAGTTATTACTAGTAATAATATCACTAAATTGCAATTAACCAACAAATTGTGTTACAGAATCAAAACAAACATTAAAATTAGTTGTTAGTAGAGTCAAAGTTAGTATTGAGTTAGAGTTGAAGTAAGATATATCAGATATTATATAATAAAATTTTTCAAGAAATTTTTTGATTAGAACACAAAAGTTAATTTTATAAATAAAATTTTGTACTATATTACAAAACATTTAAAGGCTTTACAAATTTTAATAGCTAATAATATTTAATATAAAAATAATATTACAAAAAAAAAGCTACTATTTTTTAGTTTAGCTAATTTGCTACAACTTAGCAGTTTTACTTTTAAAAAAGCATTATATACTTTTTTAATTAATATATTTAAAAGTATAGTATTTTTATATGATATGGTCCAGTACAGAAAATTTGTATTTCAAAAAATTTCATAATTTTGACTTTTAGTAAAAGAGATTTGCTATTTATACCTACTGGTGATTATCACCAGTATCACGTGATTTGAATAAACTATATAATATATATACTATAGTATATATTTATTAATAATAATATTATATGATACTAGATACTAAGGAGGCAGCTCTTTCCGACGATTCCTTGTACCAAATTTTTCAAGAACTCAGACCTATAAAAACTATGCAGTTAACATATTTATATACAACAAAACTCTACCAGAGCTGCTATCGGGTACAAAGTCCATTCACTGTATGTTCTGCGACTGAAATAGAGATAAAAAAGAACAGTAAACTTATAAGCAAGGCATTTTGGCGGGCTTTGGTGCTATTGAGCAAAGATGTAACAGAGAAACTCTGGAGCTTTGTCAAGGCCTATGGATATGAAAATAGAAGCAGATATATTATTCTATATAGCGTAACTCTTACAACTCCTTTATTTTGGTACTCTTCTTCTGGTACTGCTTTGGATGTTTCGAAATTTCACAAAAAGTGGACAATTCAGCGTACCCCCTTCAAAAGATTGGCAGTGTTTACTCCTTCCAAATCCAAAAATAGAATTTTCCATGAGGATATTTGGGTTAATGCTTACCAAATAAACAATGACTGGTATAATAGAAATCGAAGAGATTACATATAGAAATTTCTAGATATTAGATGTTTTTTTCTTTTCCTCTTTCTAGAATACATATAGTGTTAGATTAAAGTTTTTCTATACAACACTATATAATTTTTAAAGCCTAACACAGGCAAAAATAGTGTCGTCATGGCCGTCTTTTTTTCAGCCTTTTTCTTCTATTTTCTGTTTTTATATTTTTTTTGTCTATCTCCTTCCCCTTTTTTTTTTATTTTAGTTAGTAGTTCTTCTACCTAGGAGGCTAGGAGAAAAGGTTGGAAAAAAAAACGGTCATGATAGGCTGGTAAGTCAGGTCGGTGATTCAGGGCAAATTAGTCTGGGGTAGATCAATCCAAGCTAATGAGGCTAAATTACCCTTGGCAAATTGCACATAGGTGCTCAAGTATTTAGGTACTTTATAGTAAATGGGTAAGCCACTCTTCGATTCAAACACCAAATGGTAGATATAAAAAATTTCTTTTGGAAATTATTATCAATAAAGCATTGAAACGTGACATGATCGTCAAGTTCAAAAAAAATAATAATAATAATAATATTATATGATACTGTTTATCAGTTATATATTCAAATCCTATAGAACCGCCTAACGGCCAACGGCATTAGCTTAATTCTGGCTGGACCCTAATCCTAAATTCTGGTTGGAAGTTAATATTTACAAATTTATTTACGTATAACAAATTGAACCGCCTAATGGCCGCTAGCATTAGCTTAATTCCGGCTGACCCTAACCCTAAATTCTGGCCGAAAGTTAATTTTTACAAATTTATTATATATAACAGATTAAAGCATTAACTTGAATACATATAGTACTAGTTAATACAACAATACAATAATAGATATGGTCCAGTGCAAAAAGATTTGTACACCAAAAACTTTGTTAATTTTTGTACTAAATAAAAGTTTTTAAATATTTGATTAATTATTTAAAATTTTTTTATATTAAATAAAGTAGATTTCAATCTAACTTTTTATATGAATTTTATTATTTTAATACCAATTTATTTTAATAATTTTTAATACAAAACTTTTTGAATTTTTTTAAAAAAAATTTGGTTTTTTTTTAAAAAAAATCTATTTTAAACATTTTCGAAACCAATTTGCATTTTTATAAGTTTGTACTATGCAAGTGCATTGATGTACATATAATAAACATGTGGTTAAAATTTGAGCAAATTTGGATCACTGGTTAAAAAAAAATTAAGCTTTAAAGTTAAATAATAAATAAATTATTAAAAATTTATTATATGCTCCAACTTATAGAATTGACAATAACTTTTGATCCACTGGTCCGTTTTAAATGATTTAACTTCGTCTCAATGAGACGATTCTAACAAGCACAAAATCGTTAAAATCCAATTACAGGATCCCAAGATCGTTCAACTTTTTGTAATTTCAATAGTGATTTTAAGTAAAGTTTTTATCATTGAATAACTATTGATTCACCAGCCTGTTTTGAATGATGTAACTACCAAAATGCTCGCCTTAGTGAGACGATTCTAACAAGCCCAAAATCGTTAAATTTCAATCACAGGATCCCAATATCAATAAAGATTTGTATCATTTTAATCAAATTAGTTCTATATATATAAACTAATTTGATTAAAATGATACAAATCTTTATCGATATTGGGATCCTGTGATTGGAATTTAACAATTTTGGGCTTGTTAGAATCGTCTCACTGAGGCGAACATTTTGGTAGTTAAATCATTCAAAACGGGCTGGTAGATCAATAGTTATTCAATGATAAAGAAATTTACTTAAAATCACTATTGAAATTACAAACAGTTGAACGATCTTGGGATCCTGTAATTGGATTTTGACGATTTTGTGCTTGTTAGAATCGTCTCATTGAGACGAGAATTTTGGCAGTTAAATCATTCAAAACGGACCAGTAGATCAAAAGTGATTACCAATTACAGAAATTGGTACAATTTATATATAGTAAATTTTTTTAAAAAAAGTCATTAATATTAAAAGTTTTTATTTTAACAATAATATAATTAAAATAATTTTATTTTTATAAATCTGAATAGTAAATAAATATTTTGAATCAAAAAAATTAAAAATTAAATTATAAAAAAAAATTTTGAATTATAGCTATTCAATATGCAAATCTTTTTGCACCGGACTATATCGATATACAAATTGCTTATAGATTTGATGTACAACCAAATAAAAAACATAATACAATAGACAAAAATAGAATAGATTTATGTATACATATACATTCGACCTCATTACTTAATTAACATACTGATATGCATGCCTATATACTCCTTACCTGCTAAATCTATTTTATTCTTTATATACTCTCTAATATTATGTCCTTTTTCTTGCCAATAACTACAGGTCTTGGAGAATTGCGATTTACATAAGTTGTTGTCCTCTTTTGTTGCTGATTTTAAGTGCTTTGGAGGGCGACCCCTTGGGTTATGATATTCTGGATTCAATATTTCAATAATATTATAGCTAACATTATCACTCAAAGGTTGCCGCTTATTATTTGCTAACATAGGTGATTCTTGATTATTAATTGAATGTAATACAGGACGATAAACTTTTTCTATATTCAACCCAGTGTTACGACGATATTTAGTTATAAACTGAGTAAGAAGTCCAGTTAATTCTGATGTTACACCTTCTTCTATAGCAATTTGCTTACTGGTTTTTGCTACTGACATTGTTAGCCAAATTCAATCCTTTTATTAACCTTTTTTCTAATACTTGGTGTATAAACGTTACTTGTTCGAATTTCATTGATAAAATATAATCCTTGGGTTGTATAGCTTTTAGTTCCCTGAGCAATTTTAATGTAGCATAATGTCTCAGGTAGTGCTGACTCAAACCAGCGTGTATGAATAAGGCCTGAATAAAATACAGCTTTAGTAGATTCAAGAAAGATTCTATACTGATGTCGATACGGTATCCCTTAATTAATAATGTTCATACATGTACAAAATAATGAACAATCTGCAAGAATCACTACATAATGTGCTTTGGATGTTGAAGATAGTACTCCAATATAAGATACTTTCCATATTTCCTGAATTTCATTACTATTAATGTCTAATAAAAGATTTTGTAATCTAATTTGTGGTACATCATACATATGTGCAATTATCTCATTATGATTGCTATCAGATTCATTAACTTGGTCTATTGTAACTAACATTCTCTGATATAACAGTGCCTGGTTCATTTGCACTCTTTGTATTGATAATGGTATAGGTACCAAATAATCTTTCAAAACATCGTCAATATCTTTAAAAATGGTATTCAGTATATGTTGTAGAAAGGCCAATTGCTACATTTGATCTATAATAATCCTTAATACGATTATTAGGATTCTTTATTTAATTCACTCTCGATTACTTTAACCAAATCCTTTAATAGGGTTCCTCAATCCAGCTGCTTTTAAGAACACTATT
This sequence comes from Gigaspora rosea, assembly GCA_003550325.1. Lineage (NCBI taxonomy): Eukaryota > Fungi > Glomeromycota > Glomeromycetes > Diversisporales > Gigasporaceae > Gigaspora > Gigaspora rosea. The sequence goes on from QKWP01000027.1 coordinate 704,977, forward strand.
GATCGATTCCACCTATTAAGTAGATTCAACTCCTGCTATGAAAATTTTACTGATAGAATATTGTACCCATGATTCATAACTTGGAGATAGTTTTTTTCAAGATAAAATCGACATAGTTCATAATTTGTAATCATTTCATTATATTTCAATTGAAATTCATCCTGACTTTGACTATTACGCATATGATAAAAATCTGCAACAAATTTCTTAACCATATCCCTACACAACTTTGATCTGGCCTTTTTTTTTACATTTTCAGCTATATGATAAATGCATAGTAAATGACATGTTTGCAGAAAAACAGCTTGAATAGCAGCAATTATCGCTGGATTACCATCCATAAATAATACAATAGGTGAAAAGCTTTCAGTAGCTTCTAAAATACATTGTAAAATCCAACTGTAGTCAACTAATGTTTCATATTTTGTTAAAGCTTGGGTGAGAATCCTTGTTTTGAAGTTGTTGTTATGCCAACAAATATACTAAAAGCCATTTCATATCGATTTGTTTTAGCAGTATTGTTTTGTATAACTATATTATGAAATTTAGGCCAAAGCTCATTACACTGTTAACTTGTCATCCAGAACAATCCAGTGAGTTCATCATGTGGTCCCTCCAACAGTGTTATAACAACATAGTCCGGATCTTGGTTACGTTGCTCTATAAGGTATGAAAGCATCTTAGCCGCATCAGATTCATTATGTATTTGAACTCCCCAGAACTTTTGAATTGCATTATATAAATTCTTTTTTTTAATATGATATTGGGGAAAGTCTTTAAGAAGAAGGTCATTTTGTTGTCAAGCATTTAAATGGCCATTAATAGTATAGTGTTCTATTTTTTCCAATATTGATGATAAAAATCATGTATTTTTAGATACTAGTTCTATGATTTTTTGATCGCATTGATAATTGTGGCTATTGTTGATCTTTGTAAGATGTATAGTAGTAGATTGTTTTCCAAAGTAAAAACTTATTTTCTACAGGCAATTTGTCTTAATAGAACCAGAATTACGATGCGAAGCAATGTCTTCCAACTTTTTTGGCTTACTAACATCTGATTTTTAGCAATTATAGGAATGTTAGCGAACAATGGCATGATCTATAGGATCAAGATTCTTGCAACATTTAACTGCAATAAATCCATTTTGTTTTGCATACTTGTTGACGATACTATCAACCTCATCCCAGTTTTCAAAAGCATCTCCAGCATTTAGTGTTACTTCATCTATATTTGTCTTATCACTAATATAACCTCTATTAATAAACCCTTCTTTGCATTTAGGTGATCTTTCTTTTTCCCTTATTATGTAAATTTACTATCGCTAGTTGTACTTCTTCATTTTTAACTTGTTCAAACCCCATAAGTATGTCATACTCTATTTCTGTATCTTTCCAAATAATCTCATTCCCACTTCCAAAGATATCACCAACACCCTATTCTATTTGATCTTCACTTGTATTGTCACTTACATAACATTCAAACAACCTATCATTTCTATTTACTAAATTTAAATTTACTATCGCAGGTTGCATTTCTTGATTTTTATATTGAGAAAAACTTACACCCTATCTAGCTCTTGTTCTTGAGGTAATGCACTATCAAATTAAGCTTTTAATTTATTCTTGATGTAATGCTTACTATCAAATCTTCTTGATGTAATGCACACTATATATTCTTTATTCTTGAGGTAATGCACACTATGATACTTGATTACTTAGCCACTTCTTCTTACTAACTTATATGTTCGTTGTTATTCCGTTTTAAATTGTTTGACTTACACTTTCATGAAACGTTTGTTAAAAAAATGTCACTTTGAGAAATTCATCAGTTGGTAACTATATTGCAGGCCAGTGTGGTTATGAATTAGCACTACAAGTAAGAGAAAGTTATATCCCTAATTTCTCATTGTACTATTATATGCAGAGATCATGCATCAAAACAATCAAATTAAAACTCAGCAAGCCAATGAAATCAACACTGATTATAATATTAAATTTGTACACCAGTGATGATCACCAGTGATAAATCAAAGTATTTTTATTCTGATTAATTATTAAAAATTTTTTAATATCAAATAAAATAGGTTTTGATCTAACTTATTATATAATTTTTATTGGTTTAACATTGTTTTATTTTAATAATTAAGTATGTATAATTTGCTATATTTGAAAAAAACAAATTTTTAAAAAAAAAAGGTATTTTAACTAATTTCGCAACCAATATGCAGTTTTATAAGCTTGTACAATGCAAGTGCATTGATGTGCATATGATAAAGATGTGGTTAAAATTTGAATTACTAGTTGTGGCAAAATTAAGCTTTAAAGCTTGACTATTTAATTTTTTTACTTTTTTTTTTTTTAATTAAAGTACCTGTCTTGGGACTTAGGAATTTTATTCAAGATATTAGAGCCGTCGGTATTCTCTAGGGGAAATACTGGCATTTGTTACATAGACAAGAATACATCTAGCCATACGTACACTTTTGGTGTCTAATTTAAGTGGTCCACCCTAGGGTTTTACACTAGCTGCCATACCTGCAATCCAACTACGGGAATTGCCTATTTAAATTCTCTGATCCATGTTCCCATAGACGAGGATACATCTAACCACACGTACACTTTTGGTGTCTAATTTAAGTGGTCCGCTTTAGGGTTCCATACTAGCTGCCATACCTGCAACCCAACTATGGGAATTGCCTATTTAGACCCTCTGATCCATGTTCCGCCTGCCAACCCATCTTGTATCACCAGAACAGGCCTGTTACATAAGTCAGTCAGCAAGTTCTGAATACTTATCTATTGCCTTAGGACCCAGCCGGGTATTCCCGGACCTGTTATCCTCGACAGGAGACTTGGTAGAGCGGTACCTGTCCCATATCAGGTATTCATCTACACTTCGGTACTTATCGCTATGACCGAGACCAATACTTGCAAGACAGGGTTACCCCTGTTCTCTTACCAATACCTACTTCTGCCTTTGTAAGGTTCGCTCCAACCCTGGTACCTACTATCACTTTCCTACTAGTCCTTCACCAGTTTTCCCAGACTTCCAATCCAGTTAACCTGGAAGGGTTGATCTACCCAGCATTAGGTGCTAACATGGTTTTTCCCCCCTGGTACCTACTTCTATAACATAGGTCCTTTTCTCCGGTACCTGATACGGCGGCCAGGTTGGTAGACCTTATTCCTGAGGTCGACGTCCGGTACTTCGGCTCCGGTTCAATATTCTGGTTTTGGTAGAACCATCTAAGATTTTTGCTACCTCCTTACTCGGGTCTTGCCAAATGGGTTTCTGTTTCCCCAGTTTCTTGGATTTGTCTGTGTTACAAGACACAACTTCGCCCAAAAGCTCCTATTCGTGATGGTAACCAAGGACTACAGGTAATGTACCCAACCGATCGACAGGAAACAGTTACTAGAACACAGGTCTATTTTTTTTCAAAGTGTCGTCAGTGGGATTTGAACCCTAGACCTGCCACTTGGGGAGTAACAACTTATCAACTTCTTTAAGTCGCCACACCTATATTTAATTTTTTTACTATATATACGTATATATAAATTACTATAGTAAATTATATAGTAAATATTTTTAAAAAAAGTTACTATTAATAAATTTTTTTATTTTATCAATATAATAATCAAAATAATTTTATTTTTATTAATCTGATAATTTAATAATTATATTAAATTAAAAAAATTAAAAATTAATTAGTACAAAATATTTTAATCAGAGCTATTTGAGGTACAAATCTTTTTGCACTGGACTATATGGGGTGAGTCAGTAGAAAAGTGACAAATTTTTTCTATGTAAAATTTTTCTTAACTTTAAACTTAAATATCTTAACAACTATCTTAATAAATTTAATAAATTATTTTTTATTTTAATTCTATATAATTTCAAGATTAAAATAAAAAAATTTTTAGCAAATTTGATTAAATATTTGTCAAAATGTTTTAGTTTAAAAATTAAAAAAATTTTACTAAAAATGATTTGTCCCTTTTCTACTGACTTACCCCTATATGTAAAAATTTAGATTCAAATAGGACAAGTTATATGTTTTAGCTTACTTCTATTGGCTAACTTTAAGAGTAGGGTGTCAATATTTCCATTTTTATATAAAATAGATTGTAGATCAACTTTGTATAACTATATCATATGATTTACATATAAACATCATATGATTCGACCAATGAGGATTATCAAATTTTTGTGTAACCCCAAAAAAACATATAGTGACCTCAGAAAATTTAATTCTATATGAAGTTTATTTTTTTTAAAGAGATGCATTTCTTACAACTTCACTATTATAAACTAGCTACTTTAAACTATATATTATATAAATATGGTAAATATCAACTCAGATAATAAAAAGGTTTATTAGAAGCATATTTTTATTTACTATATAAAAATTCAATCTACCATATAGATCATATGAAAAATGATCTACGTACATCCTACCCTTAAATTAATTTTAAAAATAATTTTAAAATAATTTTTAGAAAATTTCTAATTTACACTACAGATAATTATCACCTATAGTCAATTTGCAATTAAAATTCAGAATCAGATGAAACTATGTAAAACAATTTTGTGTAACAAAAACAAAAAATTTTTAAAAATAGCTAAACTGCTTCTAATCTAAAATTTTGTCTATGAAACTACTTTTTTTATGCAAAAAAAAAATCCTTGCTAAATTTTACTATATACAAAGCCCTACCCTAATCTTTAATCTTTACCCTTATTCTAATATTAAAGAGATTTAATATTTCTTTAATAAAAATTGGTTGTTTTGTTTATTTTTTTATGTATTGTAGATCACAGATGATAATCACCTATAGTTATTATTAGTTATTTTCTAATTTTTAATAATTAATTTTTAGCCAATTAAAATGCAAAGATTTACCTTAGGGTCAATAGAGGACCCCGAATAATCTATGTGAGGTCATAGTTGAAAAATAGCTAATAGAGAGCTATTTTTTAGAAAAGGTTATATTTGAAAAGTAGGTATTGGAGAAAAAGGTTATATTTGAAACCTGCTAAATGGCAAAATAGATATATTTAAAAAAATGCTAATGAGGTAATTTTTATAAATATTATATTTGAAATGAGCTAATGAAAATCGGAAAAATGCAAAAATCAGAAAAGTGCAAAAATCAGAAAAGTGCAAAAATCAAAAAAATGCAAAAATTGAAAAAATGCAAAAATAAATAAAAATTAACCAAAATAGGTTTTTTTTTTAAGTTTTCTTACACAACTTGTAGTTTATATATTTATAATCGTTGGCAGCTTGCGGATAAAATAGGCTTTAGAAATTTTGAACTTTGTTTTTTTTT
>QKWP01000027.1:746054-766720 GCA_003550325.1 Gigaspora rosea
TTATGTTATAATTTTCGAATTATTCTAAAATAATTTGAAATGTTTTATAAAATATGCGTTCTGAATTATTTTAAATTTATTCGAAAACATGCGAAATATTTTGCATAATGTTTATTTTTTAGCCCTTAAATTTTATACTTAATATCGTCTTTTAAATAATTTAATATACTGAACTTTAAATTTACAGGTTTTTACTCTATAGAATTTTATATGTATTTAATTAATGCGAAACATTTTAAACTATTTTTAAAGGTTTCTATGATTTAATTTATTAGAAGATATACTTATTAACTAAATAATCATTAGATTTATCAAAGCGTGGAATTATATAAACATGATCATGTTCCGGGTACATTGAGTGTACCCGGAACATGATCATTTGTTTCAGAAGATGGCAGGTTATCAGAAATTAAATATAGAAAGTATTGATAGAATCACTTTTTTGTAGGTCTACAGTACATTATTTAGAAATTATTTAATATTATTTTGTGTTTTCGAATATTACTTAATATTTTCGCAATATTTCGAAATTTATATTTCGAAATATTTTAAAATATTTTCGAAATATTTCGAAAATGTTTTCGAAATATTTCGAAATTTTTTTCAAAATATTTCAAAATTTATTATTTCGAAATATTTCAAAATCAAAAAATTTCGAAATTATTTTCGAAATATTTTGAAAAATATTGTATATCGCAATTTCTTTCAAAATATTTCGCACATATAAATTTGCTGATGGATAATACTTCACAAACTAATTGGTATGAAATGGCTTTATCATTATTTTTAGTTGTAGATAATCATATAAATTCTCGTTTAGTTGCACAAGCTATTACAGATGATGAGTCTGCAGAAGCCCACAAATGGATTTTTCAACAAATTAAAAAACCAACAAATAATGCAATTCCAAAAGTAATTATGACAGATGCAGATCTGGCTTTAGATGCAGCTATTGCTCAAGAATTCAGTAATACTTATGCAATGCATTGTATTTTTCATATAAGCCAAAATCTTCCACATAATCTCCAAAACTGTCTTCATAAAAAATTTTTTGAATTTATAAAAGATTTTTATATTGCACGAAATAGTTTAACGGTACTAGCATTTGAAGCATGTTGGAAATGGCTATTAGAAAAATATAGTTATAGTAATCATGTTAAGAATTATCTTCAAAATACATTATATTCATCAAAAACATCATGGGTGAAAGCCTATACTGTACTAACAAAGTTTTTACAGCAGGTATTCAATTAATATCACGTGTGAAAAGCTATAATTCTGCAATTAAATGATCTATTTTTAATTCAAATACTAATCTTTTAGAACTTGCAGAAGTATTTGAAACTCAATTCGTAAAGAAGATGAAAATACACAGTATCTTTATTGGAAAACAAATACTCCAAATACCTTTGCAATTAAGGCATCACAAGTAGAGTCGCAGGCATTAGAGCATCAATTAACAAAAGGCAGGAGGTGTAGAGTGACGTATTGACGGCACTACCTCAATTTTATATGACGTAAGAGTGTCGTAGTGACGTTACTACCTTAGACCTTTCAAATATTTGCAGCTATAATCACAAGAACTATTTTCTAATATAGATGAATTACTTACTCGCTTTCTATTACCTACCATTTTAAAAATTCAACGAGATGAAATAAAAAAAGCCTTAATATATCAAGCTACTAAAGTTGACAATAATGAAATTCTACAATGAAATGAGAAGGTATATATTTTTTTTTTATGCATATGTTCCGGTTTCGATTAACTCATCAACAATTACTTTAAAAATAGTAATTTTATTACTATAATTAAAGTTAGAAAGAGTTAAGGTTAGTACGGTTTATAAAAAAAACATCTGTAAAATAAACCGTTAAAGAAATTTATCCAGCAGCTTACTATGATAGTGCTTGCCAAAATATTTCAAAGTGATTACATTATCTGCCAAATAACAAAGTTATTTGGCAAAAACTCGAGTTACCGGTATTTAGCAAATACAATTGTCGTTAGGGTTCCTCAAATTCAATTCAAATCAAATATTGGGTCAATTTGAATTTGATCAAATCAAATTGATCCTGATTTGAATTTGATTTGATTCAAATATTTGAATTTGAATTTGATTTAAATTTGAATTTTTAATAGTAATTTTCAAATCAAATCAAATATTTGTCAAATCAAATCAATTTGGCCATATTTGAATTTGAGCAAATCAAATATAGTCAAATTTGAATTTGAATTTGATCAAATATTTGATTCAAATATTTGAAGATCAAATCAAATTGCGGAACCCTAATTGTCATAAACCACTGGATAATACTGTTATTGTATAATATAACTTGTTTATTTGGCAACGAATTTTATGGGTCATTTCTGGGCCTCTTCGGGGCCCCCAAACTAACATTTTCTAAATTTGGATTTTTAAATGATTTTGCTTTCACAGGTCAGTCAGTCAGGTTTTTTTTTTTTTTATTTATTTAAGTTTGTTAGCCAGATAATAAATTATTTTACAAATTCTTGTTATTGATTGCAATAACTATAATAGTTTAGATTAAATTTTAACAATAATGGCAGATCAAAAACCAGACAATATCGATACAATATTAACTAGCTTTGGCTAATTTGAATTTTTGATCTTGTTGATTTTAATGATTAAGATTTTGAACTAAACCCAGTTGATCGGAACTGTATAATATTGTTATTTTTATTTTTATTTTTTTTAATACATGAATTCGTTATTACTTTTTATTAAAGTACTATATATTATTTTTTTAGGTTGAAGCAAATATAGATTTTGCTGAAAAAGATTCCGATACGCTTCAAATTTCTATTCAGTCATTGGTTAATGAGATTAATATTAGAAATATTCTTGAAATATGGGCTCTTCAAATAGTTACTTCACAAAAAATCTGTCATTTTGTTCTACTTTTAACAAATATGACACATATTTGCACATGCTTAGGGCTTGTAAATCGTGAAATAATTTGGCAGCACTTTTTTCAAAAATGCTATGCAGTGATATGGCACGTTTTCATATTTTGTTTAGATATTCCATCAAGATGGTATCATGATAAACATCCTGATCCATATGAACAACTATATTATATTGCGCAAAAATTTAACAAAAGCCAATTACTTGGTAAACCTTTAACAAAAGCAGCTAATATTTGGTATCTTCTGGAATCTGATCATAGTTAACACAATTACAAAATTATTAATGAACGTCAATTTTATGGAGAGCTCTGGGTGTTGCACAAACTATTACACAAAAGGCTTTAAAAAAACAAGATCATACTATATTGGAAAAACTACAAAATATTCTTGAAGAATTGAATACTACTGATGAGGAGGATAAAGAAGATAAGGAAGATGAGGAAGGTGAGAAAAATGAAGAATACGAAGATGATAACGATGAAATACTATTTGATCTTCAAAATCCTCAAAAAAAACCTAAAAGAGGACGATCTAAAGGTACCAAACGAATTAAATCATCTATTGAATGTCGCATTTGTAGAGAGTATGGACATAATTCAAGCACGTGTAAAAAAATAAACCATCAAGCTAACCAAATTATAAAGTATTGATTATAAGGTAAAAAATCGGAATTACTATTTATTTTGACAACAAAAAAATTTTATATTAACATTTACAAATTACAGACTATACGCAACACACAGAGTTGCACTTAGCAGTAAAATTCTTTAAAAAAAATTTTAGTATAGTCATTAAAATATTAAGAAATTATAATAAAAGCATATACAATTCTTTTATGAAAGATATAAGAAATTACCGAATAAACCGTTCAATTTAACAATTGTATCGAGAGAATTGTGAGAGATAGCCCCTATACGTTGGCTAGGGTTACTATGGCTTATTCATTTTTGGAAGGATTTAAAGATATTTGCATATGTAACTTTAGTTATATGCATGTTTGAGTATGTAGTAGGTTATTTTATGATGCAATTCTAATGCAATTGATTATTAATTATATATAATGCAAACTAACAACATATATTCGTTATGTAATTTAATTACTATAAATTTTTTGATCTTTCTGGCACGGGGTTAAGGGATTAAACCGGTAGTTAATAGTAATTTATAAGGGAGATGGGGTATTGTGGACAAGTTAAAGTTTCTACTAATAAAACTTTTTAATAATCAAATAGATTTTTATACAATTTTTATTATTTGAACTATGCTCAATAAAGAATAAATTACTGTAAAAAAATCTTTATATCATATATAGTTTTAGATATAAATAATTAGTACACAAATAGAACATAAAAACTAAATTTTAGAGAAAAGAAAGGTATTGTGGACACAGTAGATAATTTTTGATCTACTGGCCCGTTTTGGATGATTTTACTACCAAAATAACTGTCTTAGTGAGATGATTCTAACAAGCACAAAATTATTAAAATCCAATTATAGGATCCCAAGATAATTAAAGGTTTATTATACAAAAAATTGCAGATTTACTAATTAAATTCAAATATATATAAAAATTTATATTTTGTATAAATAATAATATCTTGTGATCTAGTGGTCAGAATTGGATAATTTTTATACTATCCGATTCGTCTCTCTGAGCTGATTCGAATGGTATAAAAACCATCCAATTTTGATTACTAGATTGTAAGATATCGGCCCTGTCTACAATACCCCCTGTCCACAATACCCTCATTTCTCTTATATGAAAAAATTAATCGTGATATAAAAAAACTTGTCACAATGATTATTAAAATCTTTACTTGTTATGTTAGTCATAAACGATTATCAGATATATAGTATAAAAAAATTGAAAAATAAAAATTTTTTTTGGACACATTTTTTGTTGTACGATTTATTACAATCTGTGACAATAAGCTTTAAATAAGCTTTTTTTATTATTAATAATAAAAAATTTTATATATAAAAAAAAAAGCCATGCAGGCGGGTCACTAATCACGTTATATAATTTTATACTACATTTTAAAGTAAGTCTTATCTGTAGTTAACTGATAAATAGTCGATGTGACACCCCAAAATCAGGTAACTAATATATTACATATTACAATAAGACTAAATTTTGGCACAATCTATTTTTCGCTTAAATGAAGCCTTTATTCTAATTATTTTTCGATAAAAATTCGGGTTTAAAAAAATTGGGTAAAATTTCAATCTATTCTTGGCAAAATCCATTTTCATTTAAATGAAGCCTTTATTTATTTCTAATTATTTTGTGACGAAAATTAGGTTTAAAAAATTGTAGAAAACTTCAATTCCGGCAAGATCCATTTTCATTCAAACAAAGGTATTTATTCATTTCTCGTTTCTTGTCGAAGACAAAAAATTCAGTTTTAAAAAAATTAACTGAATTTCGATTCCTATTCTTTGGAAAGATCCATTTTCGTTCAAATGAAAGCATTAATTCATTTCTTGTTTTTTGTCAAAGACGAAAAATTCGGTTTTAAAAAATTAGTCTAAATTTCAATTTCTATTCTTTGGCAAGGCATTTATTCATTTCTAATTATTTTTCGTTTCTTGTCGAAGATGAAAAAGAGAGAAAAGTTAGTTCAAGCACAACTGGTACTTATTTTCAGGACCATTTGAGTCCAAAACACTATCTAATCTTCACACTAGGCGTTAATTCAAGTTCCGGCGAATACTACAGAAAAGAAGAAAATTTAGTTCAAGCACGGAAAAAAAACCCCAACCAAAATTGAAACTGGTACCTATTCCAATATTCAGTTCCACACCCTGTTTAATTTCCATACTACAGTACGCGTTAATTTGTGTTCTGGAGAAACTAAAACCTAAAAAAAAAAGAAAAGTTGTTTTAAGCACGGAAAAAAAAAGAACTGACAAAATTTGAAACTAGTACTTACTTTTAATACCAGTATTCAGTTCCACCCTATCTATTCTCCATACTATAGCACCATCCGGTTTTAATTCGTGTTCTGGCAAAAATAAAACCTATAAAACAAAAGAATAGTTATTTTAATCACAGGAAAAAAAAATCTGACAATTAATATTGCGTGGAAAAAAAAAGATCTGACAAAATTTGAAACTGGTACTTACTTTTAATGCCAGTATTCAGTTCCACCCTGTCTATTTTCTATACTATAGCACTATCTGGTTTTAATTCGTGTTCTGGCGAATCTGAAACCTATAAAACGAGAGAATAGTTATTTTAATCACAGAAAAAAAAAAAAAATACGACAATTAATATTGCATGGAAAAAAAAAGAACCAACGAAATTTGAAACTGGTACTTACTTTTAAACCAGTCTTCAGTTCCACCCCGTCTATTTTCCACACTACAGCACCATTCAGTTTTAATTCATGTTCCAGCGAAACTGAAACCTATAAAATGAGAGAATAGCTATTTTAATTGCGAAAAAAAAAGGAAACGACAATTAATATTGCATGGAAAAAAAAAGAACCGACGAAATTTGAAACTGGTACTTACTTTTATTAAAAACTTTTTTCGCACTATCGACCCAGTATCAACCACTCCTCCTTCAGGTGGTAGCAGCAACACACTAATTTATGCTACAGCAAAATATTAAAGGAAGAATTTTTAATTCCAGTGAATATTACTCTCCAACGATTAGCTCACGATATTAATGTATCAGCCAAAGGAATTAAGGACCTTATACCAGTATTTAGTCCCTTACCCCGTTTATTCTCCACACTATAGCACCAGGCGGTTTTAATTCGTGTTTTGGCGAAACTGAAACCTATAAAACGAGAGAATAGTTATTGCGAAAAAAAAAAGAGCTGACAATTAATATTTAGATATTTATTTTTAAAACCAGCATTCAATCCTATACCCCGTCTAATCTTCTCACTACAGTACTAGTGGCGTTATTCGTGTTTTGGCGAAACTGTAACATGCGAAAAAGAAAGAGTTAGCTAATTTATAAACAAAAAAAAAAAAATAAAACTGGTACTCCCTATATTATCTTCATACCCGAGGTAATTAATGCATCAGCGAAGCTCATATCTACAAATAGAACGAAGAGTTAGTCCAAAATGAACAAAAAAAACAAATAAATAAACAATAGTAAATTTTATACTTATTTTAGTTCTAGCCATGTTAATTATTTGGTATACTTTTTGAAAAAAAGTTATGTCACGAAGCAGCTAGAAGCAACAAATCTAAATTTTAAGATTTAGATCTAGATCTATTCCAGATTGGATTAAGGGGATGAACTGACCCCTAATCCAATACTAGTGATTGATCACCGCTGGCGACAAACATATATTACTATAAAATTTTAACCAATCAAAAAAGGGGTGCAACATGTCGCGGATGCAACAAATTTATATTCCCTATTAATTAAATAAAGTTTATTATTAAAATTTTTACGTTTTTTGTCTCATTTGTCTAATTGAATTTTATTTTAAATGTTTTCGAAATATTTCGAAATATTTAAAATATATTTATATTTAGCAAATTTTGGTAATATTATTCAAAAGGTATTATTTAAAGCTATGATGATTTCAATTCACTAGGAATATGATCATTTGAAACCAAGTTGAGTTCAAATGAACCTGAAGAAATAGGTGCATTTGAACTACAAATTAAATTGTTTGATCCCAGATTGGATCATTTTAATCCTAGTTGGAACTCGAAATGATATTATTTGAATGGATTGAGGGCTCAAATAAACCAGAAATGGTATCATTTGAACATGAATTGATTTAAATGATCCAGAATTGGATCTTTGATTCTGGGTTGGCTCAAATGTACCCGGAACATAATCATTTGTTTTAGAAAATAGCAGATTATCGAAAATTAAATATGAAAGTATTAATAGGATCACTTTTTTGTAGATCTATAGTACTTTATTTAGAAATTATTTATTTTGTGTTTTTGAATATTATTTAATATTTTTGCAATATTTCAAAATTTATATTTCAAAATATTTTGAAATGTTTTTGAAATATTTTGAAAATGGTTTTGAAATATTTCAAAATATTTTTCAAAATATTTTAAAATTTATTTATTATTTCGAAATATTTTGAAAAATATTTCAAATTTTTTTTTGAAATATTTCGAAATCAAAATATTTTGAAATTATTTTCAAAATATTTCAAAAAATATTGCATATCGCAATTTTTTTCGAAATATTTTGTACATATAAATTTGCTAATGTTGATTAAGGATTTTTGTTATAATACTAGATAAAGAATCTACAATTAACAAATAATGAATTTATTAGCAAGAGAAGAATTTACTAAAGCACAACACCTCTGCTAAAGGCTTCGAAGTTTTGAAATAATATTTGAAGTAAGCTTTGGATCTTGATTGCAATTATAAGATTTATTGATACTATACTACATCATATTAACATTAATATTTAAAATTGATTATTCATTATAATTACTTAGCATTAATATTACCTATTTCTAAACATAAAGCAGATATAATAATTTGAAGTCCCATTATTTTATATGCTTAATGTTATGCTGAGCGTCAGTTTGTGTCTATTCTGCTCATAGTCAATTGTGTTTGAGTTTGCAGATTCAATAATCTTTAAGGCGAAATGAAATGATGCAAAATTATTAAGAAAACTGCTAAGGAAAACTACAAATATACCTACATTAGAGAAAGATAAACCACGACCGTAATAAGGAAATGGCACAACAAGACTGAATCAACCCAATCAGCAAGGTCGATAAAGAAATTGCTAATGACAACAACAAAGATAAGAATCCCAATCTTGACAATAAAGAAAAGAAAGGCAATAAAAAAGAAATTAATTTTCAAAAAAATGGATGATGATGACTACATAGATAATAAAGATGAATATATAATGAGAAGGCAGACACATCAGCATATATTTATAAAAACCTTATTTTATTTCAGACTAAAATAATAAAATTTTATTCAACTTTTAAAATTTTTGAAAATTTACTAATCATTTATGGTCAATTATATTATTCAAGCGAAAAGCAAACTCTGACTTAAAGTATGATCATTCTTAAAGACCAGAGTTTACAAAGAGAGTTTCAGAGGGACCAGAAAATCTTTATTAAGAATTTGATTTATATGTTTATTAATTAGACTTTTTTATAGTTAAGTGAATTAGTTTTACAGGTACCTTTAAAATTTAATAATAATAAAAGAATCTAAGTCGGTCAAACGTCTTGGTATATAATATATTATATAAGCTACTAATATCTTTCTGATTTTTTCAGAGCTTCAATTTTTTTTCTAACCTTGCTCGTATTTTATGCTCAATTATTTTTACTATCTTATGAAATCTACAGAATTGAGTATCAATATTAAAACCAATTATAAATATGTTGGCAAGGTAGTTATATCTATAGTATATATTTACTTTATTTTTAACTTTAATTTTATTTTTTAAACTAATATATTTGTAACTATAGGTTACAATAGCTAGGGTCCATAACTAAACCCAGATGTAATATAGTTAAGATTAGGGCACTGATATTTATTACCTAATATCTATTTACTATAGGAGCTTATCCCACCCCCAGGCAGTGTTGTCATGGGACACGGACATGGATGGCGGACAGTCCGGGATGGGACGTCCGGGACATGTCCATCCAGAATTTTTTTTGTCCCGGACATTTTGCGACTCAACACGTGATCATCTAACAATAAAATTCGTATAATTCCGCAATTTGATTGGTTTTACCCGGCGGACATGTATCATGTTGGGACATTATTGCGGACATGTCCCGGACGTCCCGTCCCGGACTGTCCGCGTTCCTGAAAAATCAGCAGGACAATGTCCGTGTACAATACTGCCCCAGGTAAAAGCTATAAATAGAATTTTAGCCAATCAAATTTAATTAAGGTAAGATTTTTTTTGACCCCCACCCTCTAAAATATTACCTAATAAATGTCAGCGCCCTTAGGGTTAGTATAATATTGAAGTTAGAGTTAGGTTAGGGTTAGGATTAGGATTGTGTTGATTAGGGTTAAGGTTATAGTTAAAATTAAAATTACTACAAAATCATAAGAGGCGGTGATTATTTTCACTGTGCGCACTATGCGCAGTGCACAGAAACAAAAATTTGTACGCAACTTTTTTTAGCAAATGTGCGAATACCGCACAGAAATAATTGGCATTTTATAAGTAGTGCGCACAATTGCAAGCATTTTCTCAGTATTTGCCGCACAGAAAAGTTTATGAATTGTGCGGTATCCGCACAGTAGATTTTAATTGAAAAATTAATACTGATGAGAAGTGCATTTTTTGTTAGTAATACAATAGGGTTGCTTTAGTAAAATTTTGAGTTATTTACAATTTTATAAAATGCAGTTATAGTAGCTATAGCAGAACCCCGAAATATACATAAATAGGTTAGGTATAAGTTTGCTTATTTTTGAGATTTTTTATTCAGATTTTTTCTATTTATAGGGGATGGCTAAAGCCAGGTGTGTTTATATGTTTTTGATTATTTAATTCAAATTAGGGTAAGGGTTAGTTAGGGTTAGATTTAGGACTTAACTTATATATAAAATTGTCTTCCTGACATTTTTTATTAATGCTTCTAGACAGGTTTAGACACTCATTTTTTGTATTTTCGGCATTTTTCACTTTTTTTCTTTGTTTTCGTTTCGTCAGGCTAATCCGTAAAGATCAAATTTTACGATTTGATTGGCTTTCTATCACGTGAACGCACCTGGCTTTAGACGACCCCTATTTATAGTAATTTTTTTGCTTATTTTTGAAGCTTTTTTTGCAGATCTTTTCTTTTTTAGTAACTCTATAATTAACCTGACCTATCTATGTATATTTCCTATGCCTACAAATATATTAATCCTTATTTTTCTTATATATATTTTCAAGACGTTTAACTGGTTCTGATATTTAAATTTTTAGGTTGATATTTTTTTCGTGTATGAATAATTGTGATAACATAATATTGAAACATTCAAAGATCACATTTAATTTTCACAATAGTAATTTCTCTGACAGGTCATTTAATTAAAATTATACAAGTTGAGAATTTACTAATAAAATATATTTGAAAAAAACACTAATTCTAACTTGTATAATACCAGATAGATGGTTGTCGATAAGGTGTTCATCTAAAAAATGAGCAACAACGTATATAAATTATTAGTTGAATGGTTTAAACTTTGAAAATACGATTTTATAAATTTATGGTGACAAAATTGCACATTTATTTATGTGGTGATTTTTTTTAATTATCTATATAGTATTGTTGTATAGTAGTTTTAAATAAGTAAGGGTGTGGTGACTTAGAGAAGTTGGCAAGTTGTCACCCCCAAGTGGCAGGTCTAGGGTTCAAATTCCACTGACGACACTTTGAAAAATAGACCTGTGTTCCGGTAACTGTTTCCTGTCGATCGGTTGGGTACATTACCTGTAGTCCTTGGTTACTATCTCGAATGGGAGCCTTCGGGCAAAGTTGTGCCTTGTGACACAGACATATCCAAGGAACCGAGGAAACAGAAACCCATTTGGCAAGACCCGAGTAAGAAGGTAGCAAAGATCTTTGACAGTGCTACCAAAAACTGAATTATCGGAAACCGGAACTGGAGAACTGGATGATATGACCTTCGGAGGAGAGGGTCCACCAATCTGGCCGCTGGAGTCGTACCGGAGGAAAAGGACCTATGTTATAGAAGTAGGTACCAGGGTGAGAAAAACCATGATGGCACCTAATGCCGGGTAGATCAACCCTCCCGGGCCAACTGGATTGGAAGTCTGGGAAACCGGTGAAGGACCGGTAGGAAAGTGATAGTAGGTACCGGGGTTGGAGCGAATATTACAAGGGCAGAAGTAGGTATTGGTAAGAGGACAGGGGTAACTCTGTCTCGCAAGTGTTGGCCTCGGCCATAGCGATAAGTACCGAAGTGTAGGAGAATACCTGATATGGGACAGGTACCGCTCTACCAAGTTTCACATTGAGGATAACAGGACCGGGAATACCCGGCTGGGTTCTAAGGCAATGGAAAGCATCTGGAACTTGCTGACTGACTTATGTAACAGGCCTGTTCTGGTGATACAAGATGGGTTGGCAAGTGGAACATGGATCAGAGGGTTTAAATAGGCAATTCCTGTAGTTGGGTTGCAGGTATGACAGCTAGTGTGGAACCCTTGGGCGGACCACTTAAATTAGACACCAAAAGTGTACGTGTGGCTAGATGTATCCTTGTCTAGGACCAGAGGGTTTAAATAGGCAATTCCCGTAGTTGGGTTGCAGGTATGGCAGCTAGTGTAGAACCCTTGGGCGGACCACTTAAATTAGACACCAAAAGTGTACATGTAGCTAGATGTATCCTCGTCTATGTAACAACTGCCGGTACTCCCCTAGAGGATACCGACGGCCCTAATATCTTGAATAAAATTCCTAAGTCCCAAGACGGGCACTTTAATTAAAAAAAATAAAAAAAAAAAAACCAAAAAAAAAATAAGTTGGTCATAGTATAAAATATATTTGTATAAAATCGATACTATAAACATAAATTATATACTCTGTAATGTGTAAAATTAATATAATTAATAAATATAGGAGGTTGTTAAATATTGCAAGTTGCTATATTGCAGGTTAATATGATTGGCCAATTAGATCACTGGATCTTGTAAACAAAACAAACGAAAATTAGGAAAAATTACAAAAAAAATTAAAAATTTTAAATAACTTGAAATTTCATTAAATAAACTAGTCTTGGGCTTCTAATTAAAAGTTTTTAGCGCTTAATTTGCATATATATATGCATCTTCTAACCTAATATTAATATTAGTTTGGACCCTAACCCTAACTAATAATCATTTTAAATTTTTTTTAAATATTAACCTGCGATATTGCAACCTGCTAAATTTATCAAAATACTAAATATATTATAAGTATTTAAAAAAATATATTATAAGTATTTAAAATAAATATATTATAAGTGTTTAAAATAAATATTTTGTAATGAAAAATTATTTATAGCAACCTGTCACCATAGCGACCCTTATGATCGACCAATCATTTTTAAAATTGGCGATCATATATAAAAAATAATTATCCTTTTGATAATCATCAATTTTTTTTTTGCGCTTGTTTTATTTTTTTTGTGCTTGTGTTTTGTTTTTTTTATTTTGATATTAATAACTATTTTTTTTCTTTCTTTTTAGTGAGTCGTCGCTGGAGCTATTACTAGAAAGCTGTCGTTAGAGTCATCGTTGGAGCTATCATTGAAGCCTTGAATTCGTTGTTGGAGCCATCATTGGAGTCATCGTTAAAGCCTTGGATTAGAGGTAATGAAGTCGTGCAATTCGGATAGCTTGGCCATTTTTAATTCTTTTTGTATTTTGGTGTTTGAGTGGGTTTTTTTTAAGTTTACTAATTCGTTGTTTTCCTTCAGTATCTTCTTTCGTCATCGCTCTTTGATTCTTTATAGTTTTTCTACAGTGCTTTCAGTAAGTACATATTTCTTCTGGCAAGTATTTGTGGATTCTTTTGATAGGTTTATCGTGATTGTTTGTTGTTTTTTGGTAGGGTTCTTTTGTAAGTTCGTCCATCTTTTTTTCAGTGGTTTCTTTAGTACGTCAAATCAGCAAGAATGGTGTGTAGAAATAAGAATATCAACGATTGCATTAAGGAATTTTAACTTAAATCTACAGAATATAATTGAGTGGATTTCTTTTAATAAGTTAGAGAATATTCAAAGGCTTGGTGATAGATTTTTTGCAATCTGGTTAAGGTCTTGACGAAATTCTTGGTGGTCATAATCCTGTCAGTTGGGATAAGCCAGTTAAAGAATTTTGTAGTTCAAAAATTCTTTACTGATTTGAGTGTATTTTAAATTTTATTCTATATAATTGTATTTTTTTTTTATAAAAATCTTTAAATAAAGGGTTTAAATTCATTTAGAATGCCCAAATTTTATTACTTTTGATGAATAAGTTCGAGTAAATCAATAAATAAAAAAAAAAACTTATACAAATTTGTTCTTACACTAAATTTGATCCACATAAACAGCCTAGTGCTTGGGATGTTTATAATAGGGTTCCGCAATTTGATTTGATCTTCAAATATTTGAATCAAATATTTGATCAAATTCAAATTCAAATTTGACTATATTTGATTTGATCAAATTCAAATATGGCCAAATTTGATTTAATTTTGAATTTGTGGAACCCTAGTTTATAAAAAACTTGAGGATTGGAATAAAAGCATAAGAAGATCAGACAATGCAAATAAAATTAAAAAGCAATTCTTAGATGCTGATAAAATAGTCAAAGAATTGCCAGTTATCTTACTACAACATAAGTTGAAAAGACATAATACAAAAAATCTGCAGATGTGGACGAAAGCAGTGTTGTCACTTGGATGTTTTTTGGACATTTTTTGGACATTTTTTCAAATTAAAATTACTTAAAATTTTATTAAGATAATCTATTTTAATTTTTTCACCAATAGAGTCCAGCAACTAAAAAAATATATAATTATATATTTTTTTAAATTACTTTATTAGTTAGTTAAATATGGGACATAGGCTTGGACGATTTTGGACAATGTTGAACATTGGACAAAAAACATAGTATGGACACATCCAAGCAGTGTTGTACATAGGACAGTTGGGACATACGTTGGGACATTTTGGGACATTCTGGGACAATTTTATAAATTGAAATTACTTAAAATTTTATTAAGATAATCTAATTAAATTTTTTTAAAAATGTGTTCAGCACCTAAAAAAATATATAATTATATATTTTTTTAAATTAATTTATTAATTATTAAGGCTTGGGACATAGTTGGGACACTTGGGACGCTGGGACGTTGGGACGTTGGGACATGGCAAAAAAAGGCTGGGACAGTGAAAATGTACAACACTGCATCCAAGTGACAACACTGGGCGAAAGTATTTGTGCGGGTAATACAAAACCTGATTTTGTAAATAAACTATCTAAGTGCGTGAAATAAAAATTTAGAGTTAGGACCTTAATGTTAAGGCTATAAGGTTAGAATAATATTTTTATAGTAAAATTTCATTCTCGTCATTTTTAATTAGTGCACCGAAGTCGATTTAAACATTAATTTTTTGCATATTTTCGCTTTTTTCTTCTTTTACATATGTTCGTATCAAAAGGAAATAGTGATATAATTGACCAATAAAAATCGATCACGTGAATCACGTGCTCGATTTATTTTGATTAAAATAAATCGAGCATGTGATTCACGTGATCGATTTTTATTGGTTGATCACGGGGTTGCCCTGGTGATGGGTCGCTATAAACTAATACTCTTTTTTAATATTATATTACAATAATAAAATAATATTAGTGTTAAATAATTGGTTATTAAACATTAATGCTTATTTGGTATAAGGTATATTAAAATTTGTTTAATAAGCATTTATCATAAGTACTTTTAAAGTAATTAACAATTGCTTAATAAGTACTTGGATATATTTGCTAATGTATCAAGAAAGTTTCAAAATTAGAAAAGGGTTCAAAGAGAACAAACTAATAATATTGTAAAAAAAAACTTAAAAAATAGCACTATAAAAAGACCAAAAACAAGAAGCAACTTTCAATTTTATTTTTTTTTGGTCTTTAATTATTGAAGCAGTTATTATTATATGTTATAAATTACTTAGTAAACTAATTTTTTTTAAAACAAAGAGGGTTATATATTATACTTCTACCTTTGCACACTTGTCAAAATATAATTTGTAATATTTTGATCCTACTAAATAATAAATGTTTTTTTGCTTAATTAAAATTTTAAACTTTTCCAAATGTATTTATTTTTGTTTTGTATTGTACAAAATTTTTACTAAAATTCACATTTAAAAAAAAAATAAAAAAAAATAAAAATATAAAAAAATAAAAAAGCTAACAAAGAATATTGAATACTGTATATGTAGTTGCTATTCAGAAACATTAATAATTACAAACTTAGCATTTGTATTCAAAAATATAGATGCTCAGATTTATAGTTTTACTGCACAACTATTTTATATTTATTTAGACAGTTCATTATCTGGTCAGTGCATAATATATACTCAGTACTAATACATATGTATATGCAGTATTTTACCTGTTACCATAAATGGCTATATAAAATACACTCCTTTCTATTATACCTGGAATCAAGAATTTAGTAGAATGCAAAAGACCAGGTTTCTTGATTATGTATAATTTATAATTGCTAGCATTTATAGAATATATACAATAATTTATGACTCACTTTGATTGGTTATATTATTAATTAATATAAAATGTAATTTTATAGAAAACAATTTATATAGACTATTAATAAAAAATTTGTAATAGTGATTATATTATAATTGTGACTATATAGAATTGAATTAAATATTAAAAAGATCAGCAAATAGATAATGTTATTACATATATTGGTTTTATGATTATATAGGAGTGACTATATAGAGGTTTGACCATATATTATTTATTAAATAATAAATCAATAAATTATAAATTATATAGAAAATTATATTAGCTGTAGTTAATTTGCCAATTAAAATTCAGAAATCAGATATAACATGTACATTAATTTTGTGTAACAAAACAAAGAACTTTTTAAAAATTGCTAAACTTTCTTCTAACCTAAAATTTTGTTTATAAACCTACTTTTTTTTATACAAAAAAAATTTTTTACTAAATTTTACTATTAATCTAGAACCCTGGATATCTAGTACAGAGGTTATATATTATGCATTGTAGAAAAACCCCAAAATTTGAGAAGCAGAAAACCAATTTTTGGCAAAATGAAGCTCTCAGTGAGGCGCATCTAACAAAAAAAAGTTCGTTTAATTCTAATTACTAAATTAGAAGTTATTTAAGTAAATATAGTTCTGTCATTTCAGCAAATTAGATCAAAATTGGCCAAAATCCAGTTATGGAGATGTCCGGGGTTCTATTAACCTTTACTTATTTATTTTGAATTTGCATTGTAAATCATAGGTAATAATCATCTATGGTAATAATTAGTTATTTTTTAAATTATAATATAAGGGGAATCGGGGTATTATGACGAAGCTAAGCCGGTTACAAATAAAACTTTTTACTGATCAATCTTAAAACTTTAAATTTTAAACCACAGAAAATATAATATATTAAGAATCAATTCCAATAGAAATAAGAAGGCGTGATTAACAGTATTAGTACAAGATCGTTACTTCCGTATACAGTACCAAAAATTGGAAATTCGAAATTACGAGATATTGTGACGAATTCTATTTTACTTCCTTTTTTCAAAAATTTTTTTTTTTGTGCCGTGTTAAGTTCTCATGCAGCCTTTTTTTGAGCAGCTGCTTCTCTTTTTTGGATGGCTATTTCTTTCTTTTGAGCAGCTGCCTCTTTTTTTTGAGCAGCTGCCTCTTTTTTTTGAGCAGCTACCTCTTTTTTTTGAGCGGCTACCTTTTTTCTTCGTTTAGATTCTGCACTCTTTCGCTCGGCTTCATCATTCACCTCTTTTATTTCTTGCAAACTTTTTTTGTTTGTAAGAAGCTAGGCATTCTTTTTTTAACTTTGCAAGGGAAAGATCTGATGGTTGCAAAACATGGTCATATAAGGTGGAAGCGCGTAAAGCATAATTTTATTTCGATGACAAAAGTCGCACTCGTGTAATTAATATGACTTTTGTGACCATCTAACATTAATAAAACTGGACGAATTGGTGAAATTGAACTAACGAAATGGTCAAGATACATTTGAAAAAGGTCTTCGTACATATATCCGGTGTTGGTGAAACCCATTACTGTTCCAGAAGGTGCACCTTCTAAAAGGCCAGGAATTGCGCAAACACCTTTATAAATGATCAAAAGTGGAATGTATGCTCCGCTGCTAATATCATTGGTACTAGGGAAATATGTTCATGAGAATTCTCATGCGAAACCTTGTGAACTTGGCATGCACCTTTTCGAGCTATGACTTTCTCAGATTTGGGAACAAGGACGAAACCAGTTTCATCCATGTTCCAAATCTGTGCAGCAGTTAGGAAATTCTTATGAACTATTTTTTTGAGTTTTTCGAAGTGATCATTAACTATTGTTGCATTTGCCCGTTGGGCACGTGCCTCCGTTAATTCTTGGGGAGTACGAATTGATAGTTCAGGGTGGTCTCGCATGAAGCACTTCCACTAGTCATGGCTAGGCCCTTTGTCCCCAAATGGGTGTTTTCACTTGTTTAGTCGCATAATCTCTAATACACAATGATTGACACCTTCTCTTGTCAGACCAAATCCAAGCTTTTGCATATTAATGCAGTAGCCGGCAAGTTGATCCTCTTCTTGTTTTGTAAGAATAGTTGATGGTTCGGGACGACCATGGGGCCACCATTTTTTGCAGCTCGTCAAAGCATAGCCTAAATTCGCTTGCTATACTATTTAGGCTTGGTCGTTTCGAGCCAACAGGATAATTATTTAACTTATCAAGGGCCACATGAATGGTATTTTGTCTGTTAATATACGAAACTTGAGGCATTTTTATGTAATAACTAATAAATGTAAATTTATTAACGAGGACAAAGATAAAATGACAAATAATAAAGTGTCGAAGCAAAATGTGGTAAAACGTTGTAAAACAAAATAAACGCGATCAAAATTAAATAATGTGAAAGTATGCCAATTTTTTTTTATTTTCATGTGCTATTTGTGTTGCACGAAAATTTTTTGATATTATTCGATTTTTCATGTTTGCGGGTTCGACATATTTGACGCGTTCATTCCCAATCTTCGGATCAACTAAGTTTAGTCGAATTGACATGAATTACTCTAAAAATAAATAAAATAAGATTAATTACTTTTAATTTTGTATGATAGTTCCGTAGTTATTCATGATAATGATTAGTTTTTTTCGGTTCGTTGCTTGCGTATTTATTAATTCATCACAATGCCGAATTCATCATAATACCCCAATTCCCCTTATATAAAATATAAAAAATATTACTAACCATAAATGGTAGTAATTGATCACTAGAGTACTTATATCTTTAAAACATACTAAATAAACAAGATTTGGTACTCTAAGTAAAAATGTTCAGAATACTCAAAAATCTTTTAAATCAAGTTCAGATTCAGGTTCAGTATTGAATCTGAACCTGAACATTAACTAAAATTAGTATTTTTATAACTTCACTCTAACTCTAAAAAATGTTTAGAGGTAGTGATAATTACTACTAGTTTTTTCTAGTAATATTCTATTATAAAGTATATATCATAAAATTTTTAAAATTTAAAATATAGTTTCAAAAAGTTTTGAATAAAGTTTTAGAGTTTTGGGTTTTTAGAGGGTTTTAGATTTTTTTTAAAAATTTGAAACTAGTTTCAGATAGATTTCATTTTGTTGCCCAATTCTAGTACCAGTAGCTATAAACCAGATTTTGTGTATATTCTATTTTTAGATTGGTTAAATGTCATTATATACACTATTAGCTATTATTTAAAATTTTTGCTTTGGACATTTAATACCTATTTTCTAGTATAGTTACTATGTATTTTTGTATGGCTCTATACTATACATAAGGACAAAAGCATTTCGGGGTCTAAAACCTGAAATTAAAATTTGAAAACGAAATTGTTTGTGACCTATTTTACTTGAAAGACGAAATTATTTGATGCTTTTTTTGAATAGACAAAATTATAAAGAACATATCTATATAAATTTTATTTGCTATTCCTTATAAAAAATTTTAATTTTCTCTAATGAAGACGAAATAGGCCTTTTTCAAAAATCAATTTCGGTAGCATCACTACTCTATACCATATAATTATCTGTAAATAATCTATACAAGTTTAGATTATTTCATGAAGCAACCTAAATTATTTTAGCATGAAACTAGAAATATAGAAATGATGCTATATATATTGCAATAATAGCTTTATTTTTTGATTAAAAAATGGTACATTTAAAATTCAATTTTAATCAATTAGAATATACAATTGTAATTCTGTTTATAAATTAATTTTTGGTATAGTGGTATTCAGTGTTGTCACGGGGCAGCTCTGGACAATTGTGGACAATTGTGGACAAAAAATAAATCTAAATTACTTAAAATTTTATTAAGGTAACCTATTTTTTTCTTCTTAGAAAAATATTCAGAACTATAAAAAATATATAATTATATCTTTCTTATATTAATTTATTAAATTTTAAAGTCAAAATTATTTTTGAACAGTTGTGGACACTGTGGACGTTTGGACGTAGACATGGGCAAAAAAGTCTTGAACATAGTAGACACGACAACACTGGTGGTATCTGTGATTAATATTGCATATATATCAAATTAAAATTTGTATAGTTCAAAATTTAAATTCTGAATTTTGGTAAGATTAGAAAGATATTATAATATTATAATATCAGAATTGTTACTGTATATAACTATATTTATCACAGATATATTTAATGAAAAAAATAATGATTTTTGTAAATATATATATATATTTTTTATTATGTTGTTACAGTACCGGAAGCCTTCTTTAATTCCGATAAAGTAACAATCACATGGCTCCTGAGATCCCTTACTTTGGGCGTGAAGCGGTGTGCAAGAGGGAAGTATAGTTTCTTTTATGTCTGTGAGAAACTACACACTTCTCTAAGGCAGTTCGATATAAAACAACAAGAGATAATAGACAGTTTATTAATTTAACAAGAGGGCTATTCCAAGGTGTCTGTTCCTTAGAAATCCCAAGAGTTTATTAATAATAAGGGAGGAGGATAA
>QKWP01000028.1:0-66728 GCA_003550325.1 Gigaspora rosea
GCATGATGAGTATAAAAGTAGTCAAGATCAGCGGTATCTGGGTCTTGTTGAGTTAATGTTGGCATATTGAAATAAGTTTTGCAGTAAAAAGGTATGGAGTATAAAGTGATAAAGAAACAAAATAAAGTAACATAAATTTAAGAAATTTTAATTATAAAGAGAGTATTGAATTTAATGTGGATTTTGTAAATATAAAAACAAAGTAGTATATTTATCAAATTTAAATAAATAGAGCAAAATAATATGTATTTAAGATTATTCGAGCAGAGGATAAATTTAATAAATGGTATAATAGAGCAGAGATTATAGAGAGCTTCACAAAAAGATATAATTTGTTTCGTGTAACATAATACCAACTAGGCAAGTATATGTTACACAAGTCACATGCTATTTATATCACGTATTATACAAGTCACGTGTTACACAAGTCACGTGTTACACAAGATATGCAAGATTGTATAATTTAGGTAATGTGCTTTGTATAAATTAAAGAGGTTACAAAAAGATTAAATATTTGCTTTGTGTAAAATTAATCAATAGTTTGTTAATTAATTGAAAACCAATTAATTTCAGGTTATTAAAAATGTGGGTAGCACGATTTTATGTTACACAAAAAACGCCTATAGGGTATTTTTGTAGTAGAGTTAAAAAAGACCAGAATAAAAAAAAAATAAAATAAAATAAAATATAGAAGAGTTAAAGGTTTTTTAAGTATATCTCAGTCAGTTTTAGGACTACAAACTTGAAATATAGCTTGTTGTGATGAGAAAAGTATGCTTTTTAACTTTCTCTTAGTTTGCAAAATAGATTAAAAAGGCCGTTCTAAATGTATTTCAAAAAAAATACAATTTTAGACCAAAGGGCCTTTGCTTGATAAGTTTTAAGGAATTTTGCAATGAAATTTTAATATTATATATTTTTAAGAGTAGAACAAGTTTATTTAAAAGTAGAAGCCAGGTTAACTTAATAAATTATAAAGTTATAAGGATTTTTTAAATAATTAAGTTTGAAAATTTTGTGTACAAGTAATTAACAGAAAGAGTTTTAGAATTATACTAATGTCCAAAAATTTTTAAAAATGTGCAAATAAACACTTTAGTAATAAAAATTATATAATTAAATAGAGATGCTTTCATATTTATATTAAATATAAAGTGTTCCAATTTAATTATTTTTTAAACATGTGCCAATAAATGAGTAAAAAAACACAGGTTGTTACTAAAACCTGTACAATAATATTATATTTTTTAAAATTAGCAATCCTGCCTTTTGTATCTATAAACTAATGTTTATATATATTTGTAATTCTATTCTGATAGAAAGTTTACCCAACTTTACATCTAGGTGCAACCACCTAGCGATTATTCACCTTGATTAGGATTCTCAACTTACTGAGAATATATTTTCTTCTATCACTGGCTGGCAATCATATGCTATATTAGTTTTGCCAAATGTTTCCAAATCTAAATATTTAAATTTAACCTATGAAGACCAAGTCAGTTTGGTCCCCTCTAGGATTAGATTGTTTATATTTGATTCTGCTAAAACTCTCGCTCTGTTTTTTCAACCTTTCTTTCTCTTTAGGCTATGTTCTGTGATCTGTCTAATTTCACTATTCAGAACGATATTTTCTTTTTTTTTACTACTTTTGTTTTTGCTTTTGCTTTGACTTTTTCTTTTTGCAAAGGTAGTTATCCCTTTACCTTTTTCCAGTCATTTGGAATTCATATCTGAAGTTCCAAATATGCTGCTAAAATCACATGCTAATAGTCTCAATAATTGTATTCAAAGTCCTTCTTGTCCCAGCTTTGTCCTTTATCAGACTTTCTACCTTTTTCTTCCAATTCTGAGGTATAAGACCTTGAATTAACTGGCTTCTTAAAACTTTTTTCTCTTCCTTCCCTTTGCCAAAAATCCTTCTTTCCAACTCCTGTATTGCTACTTTTGCAAAAGTACTGGAATCTTTCTGAAGTATTTTTTTTTAACTCATTACATGTTTCTTCTTCTATCATTTTCTAAATTTTCTGATAGTTCACACATCTTGCCAGGTGTTTTAACATTTCTGGCTCCTGCTGACAGGTCGCACAAATGGCATATCCATTTTGTATAGATCAGGCTTCTTATCCTAAGCTCTAACATCATAGGCAGTAGGCCATTAAGGCACTTTGTTCTAAAAATTTATTCTATATTTTTCTTTTTATCCATACATCTCTTTCTTTATACCTTTCTAAAAACTGACATGTTTCTTTCCAATCTATATTACCCTTCTCTTTTTTAAAGTTTCTTTTTTCAAACCTCTTGAGTCCTACCTATTCTGCATCCTGTACTGCTAATGCTATTTGACTCATAAACTTCCTAATCAGACTATCAATTATGAAGTTCTTCCAATATGGAACTACCTGCTGAATCTTGGTCCAGGGCCACTTGATACTTATAGCATTGCTGCTTCTGGTCCCATTTTTTGCAAAATTGTCTGCTTCTTTATTTTCTACAATGCCACTGTGCTTCTTAACTTTGTGCATCTCTATTGTCAGCTTTTTGATTTCTTGTATTCAGAAGATCTGCCATAGCAGGCTTGCATTCTGTATCTTAAGACAACTTCTTAACTTTTTAAGCTTTTCTGTCTTCTTGATCACCTGTATTGCTACAAGACTATTGGTATATATTTGCACCTTTGTCTCCTCTAAGGCTACCAATAGTAATGTCCATAGTGCTCCCAACTCTGCCCAAGTTTATGATGGCTATTCTTCCAATCTACAACAGAATGTTTCTTTACTCTGTCTAATATGATCAGCTGCTTCATTAATTACTACCTATCCTATACCTATTCGAGTTCCTTCTTTCTTTGAGTTAGTTAAGAACCCATTTGTAAAAGTCTTTATCATCTTCCATGGGCTTATCCTCTCTGCTACCTTTTCTAGTTTTCTTATTGCCTCTTGTCCCATAATACTGGCTTTCATGTACTCCTCATTTATAGTGCTTATATAGATATCTCTACCAAACTTTGTTCTTTTATTTTTGTAATCTCAGGGTATTTTTTTACTATATTCTCCCAAGGGATACTTAGCTTTTTACATTTTTTGTTGGAGACCTTTACCTTCTCCAACCACTTTTTGTTTAGTACCCTCTTTTTACCCTAGACCTTTATATTTGCTTGGCATACAGAACCCAGTTCTGCTTCTTTATTTTTTAGTTTGCAACCCCTACACTGCTTAATGTACAATAATATTATATTTATTATTTTGGGTATTTGTTTATAATATTACTATTAAGTAAAGAACCTAAGTTGATAATCAAGTGAAGTGGAAGCTGGACATTCTTTAAATTCAATAGAGCAAGACTTAAAAGCTTTTACTTCGCTCTTCTTAGCTTCAGTTTTAATTTATCTAGTTAACCAAATACCTTAGCAATGCAGGTGCAATTTATAATAAAAATTTAAAAGTAATTTATTAAGTAGTAAAAGAATTATATATGAGTTGTTATTATATATAGTTAACAACACAAGAAAATTATATCTCTTAAAAATAAAAATAGAAATTTTATGCTTAAATAATCAAAAATTAGAGTTTTATGTTAGGGGCATGCCATTTATCACGTGATTTATTCCATGGATACATGGGTCAGGGTAGTGATCACGTCTATATATAATATATATAATTATATATTAA
Organism: Gigaspora rosea; assembly: GCA_003550325.1. NCBI lineage: Eukaryota > Fungi > Glomeromycota > Glomeromycetes > Diversisporales > Gigasporaceae > Gigaspora > Gigaspora rosea. The sequence goes on from QKWP01000028.1 coordinate 3,669, forward strand.
ATTATATATAGTATAATATATATATAATATATGTATTATTTAATATTAAATAACTTTTTTTCTACTAGTCCGTTTTGGATGATTTTACTACCAAAATGTTCGTCTCAATGAGACGATTCTAACAAGCCCAAAATCATTAAAATCCAATCACTAAATCATAAGATCGTTAAGGTTTTGTATTATTAGTTATAAAATTTTAATATATAAATAAATAATAATGCAAAATCTTAGTGATCTTATGACCCTGTGATTGGATTTTAATGATTTTGAACTTGTTAGAATCATCTCATTGAGATGAACAGTTTGGTAGTAAAATCATTCAAAACGGACCAGTGGATCAAGAGTTATTTAATATTATATATATTTATATAATATATTATAAATATTAGTTGCTATATTAACCAATCAGAATTGAAATTAGGGTGATCACACCATACATGGATGGGGCGGCTATTAAGTAAAAAATATTACGTGATAAATGGCACGCCCCTTAAGGAATATATTATTTTTTACTTTTCTTTAAAACTCTTCTACTTTTTGTTTTTTTATGTACTTTTTTTATTTTCTGTTTATATAAAAATTTTAAATCTTTATCTTGATCATCTGAAGCATCTTTAAATCATGTTCTTTTATTTTAAATATTATTTATAGCAACAGGTTCAAACAATTCAAGGCAAAATAGACAACTTGCCTTTACCTTTTTGGTTTTAAACTGACCCAGAATAAGTTTAATAGGAGTTATTAGAGTCATAATTGCTATTACAGATTCAACTTTAGCAAAAAGCAGACTAGTAGTTTGCTTGAAAAATTTTGTTGTTATTTTATGTGGTCTTTTTGATGATTATGAAGTAGTAAATGCAATATTTTTAGCAATTAAGTCAATGTCTGAGCAATTATCTGAAGTACCTGAAATAGTGCTTTTTTGCATGTTCTGAACTGTATTAAACTTAGTAGTCATAAAATTAATGTCTTTAATCTTGATTATAGTAAAATTAGAAATTATATATTTAACAAAACCAAATACAATAAACGTCCTGCCAATTTTAATACTGTTATTGGTGTGTAAATAGGAGAACATCAGTGAATTAGCAGAATAAAATAGTCTTAATTTCATATGGACATTTTTTAGAGTTTGTACACAAGTTATATTGATAACACTTAGCATTAAAATAAGTAGATTCTCCTATTTTTTTTGTTCACGTGTAATTAGAACAAGAAATATGCAATATGGAGTGCTTAGTGGGATTTAATTGGCCTCAAGTACTTATTTAGGATTACTAGTTGTAATAACACAAGTGTAAGAAACAGTAATATACTATTCAAGGTTTTCAATAATGAATTTGCCTGCAAACATTATAATATCTCCTGCAGAAAGTTCACTATAATGCTAATTAAAAGGAAAAAAATATTTTTAATAAATAATTTTAAAATTTTTTTCAGTTGTCTAATACTTGACAAAATCTATGGTAAAGAATTATAATTTTCTTTTGAAACTATAATTGCAATGTATGTAGTATAAGATAGTATATTTAATCATAGCAATGAAAGAATATAATATATTAAATAAAATTGAACTGAAAGAATACTATTGTGTTAATTGAATTGAATTTGAAGAAATACCAAAATTCTTATAGTAAGAATTTGTGTTATGGGCATTATATATTATCTTGGTATATAGTATAATATAATAGTATAGAATATAGTATTATCAGTTATATCATAATATAAATATATATAATAAAGTTTTACAGTAATGCATTACTTCTTAGTCCTTGATGCAGTAACTTTTCCAAACTGTAACTGATGCTACCTTTCAAAGATAAAGCAACTGACAAAACCTCCTGTATATCATTTTTATATTCCACTATCACCATATTGTTTTTACTATTATATTAATTTTATTTAAACTTATTTTATTCTTTTTAGACTACATGACTTAATGGCAAAGCTAGAATAGCATCAAGCTAATGACAAAAACAAAAAATATAGAACAATTCATAAATAACCACTCCTTATGATCTTATACTTACACTGGTCAAAATTAAAATATTCAGTTATAAATTAGCAATAATTCAGTAACAATTCAGTAAACATTCAACAACTATTTGGGTACATTGTAATTCTGTTACAAAACTTACTTGTTATTCTAATGATATATTATATTGTTAAGGATCTGGTTTGAAAAATTACTATAATTTATATTATAAGTTAGTATAAAGCATCTTGGTACAGAACATATTATTATTCTTTTTTATTTAGTCTGATATTGCTAGTTTATATTTTTTGTGAGGTTCATGAGTTCCATGATTACAATATATATCATCATTTAAATTTGTTATATTTGTGGAACCTGTCTAATAAATATAATAAAAATACCAAAAAAAGTTTTATATAATAAGTTCTAAAAATATAACAAATTTAGATGATTGTACATATTGTAGACTCATGAACTTGCAAAAAAATTATATAATAATCAATCCTACTAAATTGAAAAGAGCAATAATGTAGTATACAATAGCTAAAATTGAGTTTGTATTGATATCACTATGGTCTCATTATAAGTTTATAAAACAATCTTTTAAAAAATTGTTTGCTATTCCAGTGATTACAGTATATAATTAAAGTTATATAAGTTGCATTAAAACTTTCATGAATTTCTACTATAAGTTACATAAAAAAATTCTGCACACTTACCTACTATTCTGGCAACTATAGTGTTGTTTATTTGTATTAGAATTATCTTATCTTAATTATATAGTTATTGAGTTTATTTTTTTTCATAATGAATTCTGTTGGAATCCTATTCACAATTTCAGTAACTACAGTATGTAATAAAAGTCAAGATCATTTGCATTGAAATTATCAAATTAGAATTATTGATCTCTATTATGGGCTGGTGCGGAAAGATTTGTACCTCAAAAAATCTCATAATTTTGACAATAAGGAATTTTTTTTTCTTGATTAATTATTAAAAATTTTTTAGTATAGGTGTTAATCTAACTTATTATATTATTTTTATTGTTTTAACATTGTTTTATTTTAATAATTAAGCATGTACAATTTACTGTATTTGAAAAAAAAAACAAAATTTTTTTTTAAAAAAAAGATTTTTTAAATAATTTTGCAACCAATATGCAGTTCTATAAGCTTATACTTCGCAGGTGCATTAATGTACATATGATAAAGATATGTTTAAAATTTGAGCAAAATTGAATTACTGGTTGTAAAGAAATTAAGCTTTAAAGTAAGGTAATTTAATTTTTTTTTTACTATATACACATATATATAAATTACTATAGTTAATTATATAGTTAATATTTTTAAAAAAATTCTTTTATTTATCAATAAAATAATCAAAATAATTTTATTTTTATCAATTTGGTAATCTAATAAGTATATTAAATTAAAAAAATTAAAAATTAATTTGCTTAAAAAATATTTTAATCAGAGCTATTTGAGATACAAATCTTTTTGCACCTGCCATATAAGTTATTGTAAAAAATTCTATTATAAACACTTGTTATTTTGGTGACCACAGTTTTGGTTAATGTTGAGGTAGTTTGCATCAGAATTGTCATATTTTACATATGGTTGCTAGCTTGTATTAAAATTATCACAATTTTTATTGTTACTTTTTATTCAAAAAAGTGAGTCAGCTTGTATTTGGAATTATTACAATTTCCATTATGATAACATATTATTATAAAAAATCTGTTACAAACCTAAGTTTGAACTTGTATTGATTATTGTGAGTTATTTATATAATAAAGTTACTATAAAATTTCTTATACAAAACTCACTTATTATTCTAATAATCACAATATGTGGCTAAAAATTAAGCTAGTTTGCATCAGAAATATTATAGTTTCTATTGTGAACTACTATATAAAATTCTGTTATAAACTTTATTTTTCTGGCAATTAACAGTATAAGACTTACTAGTACATGCCATTAATATTATCCATTATCTACAAAGTGAATGAAAGTTGATTTTTAAAAAATTATGAATAATAACTGAGGATGTGAATTAGAATAAATAGTTATTTCTGTATTCTTAACCAATTTTTATTTTTACACATTGATTATTATTCACAAATCAATTATGATATTAAAAATGTGATATTATTGATGGTTATATTCCTTATAATGTTATCTATTTACACAATTATAAAATCTAATTAATTTAGTTGGTTGTTATATTTGCATTAGTGTTATAATTTATATATAAATATAACTTCACAACCTATTGCACAAATAACAAATTCTCATAGTCATGTGATCCAAATATATGATTATATGGATGTATATATGTATATCAAAGTTGTGAGCAGTCATAAGTTCACGCAAATATTTGCAAGGCCAGCCAATCAAATTTTATAAAGATTATATTGGCATAACCAAGCATTATTTATAATATTAGGAAAATACAGCTACATGTAGCTATGGCTACATATAACTTAATCAAAATTTTATATATTAATAAATTTTACAAATATAATTATTAGGGTTCTGCAATTTGATTTGATCTTCAAATATTTGAATCAAATATTTGATCAAATTCAAATTCAAATTTGGCTATATTTGATTTGATCAAATTCAAATATGGCCAAATTTGAATTGATTTGACAAATATTTGATTGGATTTGAAAATTACTATTAAAAATTCAAATTCAAATCAAATTCAAATTCAAATATTTGAATCAAATCAAATTCAAATCAGAGTAATTTGATTTGATCAAATTCAAATTGATCCAATATTTGATTTGATTTGAATTTGAGGAACCCTAATAATTATATAACCTTTATATAAAGTTAAATAAATTTTAATATAAATTTTAAATAATTACTAAGGTGACTCCTATTGTGCTACCTCAAAAATATTTATTTACTATAAAAAATACAAGTAAATGTGTTAGAACCCATTATTCAAAGCCTCAGTCCATCATCTTTTTGACCAATAGGTTTATAGTATACTAGACTTTACTGTTATATTAACTATCTAAAATAGCTAGTTATATCTAATTCAATTGTGCTTCAAGATTTACTTGTTCTCTTTGTGCACGTTCATGATCTTACAAGACTCAATATGGTCTTAAATATCATGAAACAATAAAATATAAGGACCATAATATACTAACTACCCAACTATGAGCTTGATCATATTAAAAAAGCTATGATATGAAAAATTTAGAAGCATCTAAAAAACCATCATTACACTGTTGAAAATCAAGTATTTAGCAGTGAGAATACCTTTGTAGAAATATTTAGTAAATATCTTACATGATATTCTCTATGTGGTAATTTTATCAATACTGTTTAGTAAAACAATTCATATACAAATATATATATTTAATAATACTGTGATTATTCACGTTAGATCTTTTCTATTTAGTGCTTCTATATACTATTCATATAAATATGAGTTTGCTTTTTAATATTAACAAAAAGTTTATATAGTAGTCATATTTTTATATAGTACTAGTGCGATGGGTGGCACATTCACGCCACCTATTTTATTTAATAATTCCAATTTTTAAACCATATTAGTAACTTAATAATTCTATTACAGAAATTATTATTTATTTTAGTATATAAATTTGAGTAAGTATATTGGAATTATCATATTCTCTATTATGATTATTATAAAGAATTTTGTCACAGTTTACTCATTAATGTAGTATACACAGCAATATTAGTATTGAATTATTATAATTTTACTATAAGTTACTACAAAAATTTTGTTATAGACTTTATTTACTATTGGTGATTATTATATATACATCAGCAAATTTTATACATAGATATTGACACTTAATCATTTTATATCGATTATAAAATATTGTTATATATTGATTAATTGAATAAAAATCAATATATATCTATAATTGATATATATCATTTTTATTTAAATCATTATATATCTATAAATCGATTATAATTGTAATTATTTGAAACGATATTTGACGATTAGCAGATCTTTAACGATTACATAGTGTTTTAACCATGCCATAAAAATTTCAACCCAGATCACCAGATAAAAAAAAACCAGAGTTCAAACTTTCTTAAGCCCATTTGATCCATAAGCTACCAAGGATCATAAAAATATATTCCACAAAATGTACCAAAAACTTAAAAAAAAAAAAAAAAGGCTATTTTTGAACGATTTTTACCCCCTCTCCCTCTCTCTTTTTTTCTCTTCTCTCTTTTTTTTTCTTTTTTTCTCTTTCTTTTTTCTCTTTCTTTTTTCTTTTTAATATTTCGAATACTTTCGAAATATTTTGGGATCAGTAGATCTGTAACTTGGATCATATCAAGGACGCATTTGACTAATATTTTCGAAATGTTTTGATGATTATTGATTATTGTACTACATGATCAGATTAGATCTTTGTTTATTTTTTTTGTTTATAATTTAGATCTTCTATCAATTTTCATTGTTTTTTCATTCTCTTTTTGTTTTTTTTTGGTTTTGTTTAGTTTAGTTTTGTTTTTTTTATTTATCTTTTTTTTATTTTTTAATTTTTTTTATTTTATTTTTACACTTTACCACTAGCACTTTGCAAGAAATCCAGTGACTTTTCAGTATTTAGCGCAAGCTAATTCAGCCTTTCGACACTTTGCAAGAACACAACTACTTTTTCTAGCAATTTCGAAAGTTCAAGAACATAAGTTTTTACAAGTTTTTGCAAGGTTTTGGTTTATTTATTTTTTCGTTTCATGTTTTTTTGTTTTTGAATTTTTATTTTATTAATTTATTTTATTCCGGCACTTTGTGAAAACCTTTGACGATTTCTAAATTGCAAAAACACGAACTCGAAATGAAGATTAGGGCTTTGTTTATTTTTTTATTTAGTTTGCTTACATTTTTGTTTTTTGTTTGTTTTCTTTTTTTTTACTTATTTTTTTAACTTTATTTTATTTTATTTATCTTTTACCTCTTTCGAAACTTTGCAAGAAAATGACTTGACTTTCCGGCACTTTACAAGAACACCAATTCTAACATCTTTGGTACTTTGCAAGAAGTCATGAATATGAACAAATATAATCGAATATAAGCGAATATGAGCAAAATATAATAGTTTATTTTTTTCAGGTTTGTTTTTTTTGCTATTTTTTTGTCTTTGTTTTTTGTTTTTTGTTTGTTTTTTTTTACTTATTTTTTTATTTTATTTTATTTATTCCTTACTTAGTTCAGAACTTTGCAAGAAAACAATCTAACTTTCTGGCACTTTGCAAGAAGTAGTGAATATAAACGAATATAAGCGAAATATGAGCGAATATAAAGAATATAATAGTTTATTTTTTTGTTTTCATTTTTTAAATTTTTTTTGTTTCGGTTTTTTTGGATTTATTTTTTTTTGTCATTTTTTTTATAATAATATATAATATATGTAATATTTAAAATATAATATATAATAAAAAAATAAAATTTTATATTAAATAGCGAAAACTTGTGAATATTGTATATATATATTTTTTTTAATATTAGAGGTGTAGCTCCTGTCCCAGACTTTATTAATACTTAAGCAAATTGACATATAGTGGTGCCTTTTATACATACATATTATATACAAGTATTGAGACTAGGACTTCAGGCTATGAAACCTTTTATCCACGGCTAAAACCCACCAGAGCCTTCAATATTCCCATTTATATAGTTGATCTGGATTTGTACGACCCTTTCCAACCAACAATCAACATCCACATGTCCGCCACTTTACTTACATTTCCTAATTCGTCACTTCCAATTTGGTGTGTGTTGCCAGGTAGGCGCTTTATGCTTCCAAGTTGGTGTACCTAAATCTGGTTACCCAAAAAATCCCTTACTAGCGTACTTCTCGGGTGATTGTATTTCAAGCCATGTAGCTGCCTCTACCACAAGGGTAAGTATCTCAAGCCTGCATGCTGCTGCAACCAGCCGGTTTCCTGCAACTTGAGGACCCAGGATTTAACGTTCTGAATTTGGAAATGTGCAATCAACTATACTTCCTGCTATGGTGGCGAGGTTCCTAGACATGTTTCGCAAATGCTTCCAGTGCTGAATATAGTTGGATGGCATCATGAGACTAGGGAACCTGATTACCACTGCATGCACTTATACCAGCATATACCTGTATTGGTGGTTCCAGATCCTCTTAACATCCGAAGACTCCCATATAGGTACGCCCAGAGCTCCGTTGGGTCTTGACACGTACACGCCTCCATGCTTCCACTTCTGTCTGCCCTTGCGAAGTTTACTAAACTCCAGTACCCGGTCAGTCACTCTTTGGATCCTTTTCCCTAGTCAATCCAGACTACCAATCCAGTTGGCCTAGAAGGATCAGTCTGCCAGGCTTTAGGTGCCTAAGATCTCCCTTTTCTTGGTTCATGCTTCTATAATACATGCCCGTTTTCTTCAGTACGACTCCAGCGGCCAGGTTGGTGGGCCTCCTTTGCCATAGAGCTCTTGCCCATCCAGATTTTCCGGTCAGTCACCGCCAAGATCCTTTTCCCCAGTACCGTCGAAAGTCTAGCTACCTCTCCACTCGGGACTTACCAAGCGGGTTTTAATTGTTCCAGTCCCTTGGATTTATCTGTGTAACTTACACAACTACACCAAAGCTCCCATTCAAGATAGTGGTACCAAGGTTACAGGTAATATATCTGACCGATCGATGAACCAATGTTACCATAACACAGGCCTATTTTTCAATTCATCTCCAGTGGGATTTGAACCTTAGACCTGCCGCTTGAGGGTGACAACCAGACAGCTTCTCTATGTTGCCACACCCGAATATTGTATATTTAATAAATTAAAATATTATAATAATAATAAATAAAAAAAAATTATAATTAAATTGCAAAAACTTGCAAAAACTTGCAAAAACCTGTAAAATATTCAAAAAGCATAATTATATGAATATAATAATTATTAATTGATATCATATCTGATATATATCGATTAATATCAATATATATCGATTACTATCGATTACTATCATTATCGATAGTAATCAGCAGAGTGATAAGTATCGATATATATCTTACCAGTTAGTAATCAATATATATCTATATATAAAATTTGCTAATGATATTAAATTGTTAAATAAAATTGTAGAGGAGGTTTTTCTGATTCTAATGGTGGTCAAATCATTGAAATTGGCCTAGTAGAACATAAGATATAGTTGTTTTTATCTTCGCAACTCTATTTTACTTATTGTTTATACATGATTTGATTGGCCAATTTGTGATCACCCTCGCATAATAGACCCGCTCCACAAAAGTTGATAATATAAAAACTTTGTCAAATTTAATTCAAAATTAATAAAATTTTTAAGATATGTGTAATTTTTTATTACAAACAATTTTACTTAGTACATAAATACAATTTATATAGTAAAAAATTAACTTTTATATGTAGCAACTTTTAAATTCACAGTAAAAATTTTTGGTCACTCGTTTATTAATAAAAATGATCTATATACCCTTTACCCTTAAATATATTAATAATTGTTCTACTAATGCTTATATCTTTGCCGATTTTTGATAATAAATGTAGCAGATTATAATGAAATCCAGATTAAAATAAAATTATAGTATAAAATCTCAAAAACTAAATTTTTTTGGAGTGTATTTTTTAGGGTTAGAGTTTAGGATTAGGGTTAGTTTTAAAAAAAATTATAATAAACAAATATTAGTGGGTTTTGAAAGCCAGCAGGTTAAGTAGAAAATGTAGATTTCATTTTAAATTATGATCTGTGACAATAAATAAAGTTGCTGATTGAATATTCCACTAGCACCATTTCTACTAATTTTTGATAATAAATAAATGAATGACTATTTACATTCTTTTTAACTTAATTCTGCTGTCAATCATAAACATTCCACTAGTGCACTTACCTATGTGATTTTTGATTTTTGACAATAAATGAAATGCTTATTTTCATCTCTTTCAGTATCAATTCTATTAAAATACAGTAAAGTTCAATATTAAATATTCTATTAATGTCATCCATCTATGTATGTTTTTGATAAGAAATATGTTTTTTGTTTCTTTTTTTTGCAAAACTTTGAAAAAATATATTACAAAAAGACTTATGATAAGCACATACATAAAACACTATGAAATGGTATCAAAAATAATTCAGAAGTACAGTAAAGTCTCTCTAATAACATAATAAGCTATTGTAGAAATTTATCATTAAATAATGTATAAAAACCTTGATTGAGTATTATACATTATAATAGCTGTAATATCACAACCTGCTAAAAATACAAGTTCTTTAATAAAAAATTAACAAAAAAATAATGCTTTTCTTGAAAAAGATTAAACTATAAAAGAAAAAACATTGAATTCATATGATTTACCTATGTAAAATCAGTTTTTTTTATGATTTTTTTTTGTTATGTTTATAATATACATCACGAAATTTTATATATAGATATTAATCGATATATAACAGTTAATCGTTTTATATCGATTAAAAAATAACGATATATATTGATTAACTAGTTAAAAATCGATATATATCTATAACGATATATATCATTTTCTATATTATAATCATTATATATCTACAAATCGATTATAATCAGAATTATTTAAAACAATATATAACGATTAACAGATCTTTAACGATTACACAGTGTTTGACCACATTACAAAAATTTCATCCCAGATCACCGGGTAAAAAAAAAAAAAAAGTAAAATTTTAAAAAAAAGTAGATTAAAAAAAAAGAGAAAGACAAAATAAAGAAAACTAGTATAAGAAAAAAAAAGCCGTTTTTGAACGATTTTACACCTCTCTCCCTTTTACCCCTCTTTCCCTTTTACTCCTCTTTTCTTTTTTTTCTTTTTCTTTTTTTTCTCTTTCTTTTCTTTTTAAGATTTCGAATATATTTGAAATATTTTAGAACGATCTGTAACCTGGATCATATCAAGGATGCGTTTGATTAATATTTTCGAAATGTTTCGATGATTTTCAATAATTATACCAAAAGATCAGATTAGATCATTTTTTTGTTTATAATTTAGATCTTCTATTAATTCATATTGTTTTTTCGTTTTCCTTTTTTTTGGTTTCGTTTAGTTTCGTTTAGTTTCATTTTGTTTTGTTTAGTTTTGTTTTGTTTTTTTTTATTTATATTTTTTTTTATTTTTTAATTTATTTTATTTTATTTCTACACTTTACCACTAGCACTTTGCAAGAAATTCAACAACTTTTGCCACTTGGCGCAAGCCAACTCAGCCTTTCGATACTTTGCAAGAACACACAACTGATTTCTCCAGCAATTTCTAAATTTCAAGAACACAAGTTTTCACAAGTTTTTGCAAGTTTTTGCAAGGTTTCGTTTTATTTATTTTTTTGTTTCATGTTTTTTGTTTTTTTTTGTTTATTTTTATTAATTTATTTTATTCCAGCACTTTGTGAAAACCTTCAATGATTTCTGAATTGCAAGTTCACGAACTCTTACTTTAGGGAAATGGAGATTTGGAGCTTCATTTATTTTTTTATTTAGTTTGCTTATATTTTTGTTTTTTGTTTGTTTCCTTTTTTACTTATTTTTAATTATATTTTATTTTATTTATCTCTTACTTCTTTCAGAACTTTGCAAGAAAACAACTTGACTTTTCGGGCATTTTACAAGAATTCTGGCACTTTGCAAGAAGTCGCGAATATGAGCGAATATAATCGAATACAAACAAATATGAGCGAATATAAGCAAATATAATAGTTTATTTTTTTTTGGTTTTGTTTTTTTTTTTTGTTATTTTTTTTGGGTTTGCTTTTTGTTTGTTTTCTTTACAGCACTTTTTAGGAAGTTTCGAATATGAGCAAATATAAGCGAATATGATAGTTAAACAAAGAAGAAGAGAAATATAACTAACTATAGGGTAAGAAAAATAAGTGTATAGAGCTAGTATTATATGACGAAGTGTGAAAGTAGTTTAAAATATTACTAGTCTTTTTTTTTGTTATTTTTTTTATTTTAGAAAGTAGCAAATATAAGCAAATATTAGCAAATATAAGTAAATATTAGCAAATATAAGTGAATATTTTAGTTAAAACAAAGAAGAAAAGAAATAATAGCTAACTGCAGGGTGAGAAAATAAGTATCTAGAGCTAGCAATATGCATGAAATGCGAAAGGGTTCAAAATATTACTATTTTTTTTATTATTTTTTTTATTATTTTTTTTTGGGTTTAGTTTTTTTGGGTTTTATTTTTTTTTTGTTATTTTTTCCATTTTTTGTAGAAAATGTATAATAATATATAATAAAATATATAATAATGATAAATAAAAAATATATAATTTTTTATTAAATTGTGAAATCTTGTGAAAATATACGAAACATGCGAAAATCTGTAAAATGTTTAAAAATAAGTATACAGTATAATAGTATTGTTATTAGTAATTTTAAATCTGATATCTATCGATTATTACTGATTATTACTGATTACTATCTTAATCGATAGTCCTCGTTAGGGGATTTAAATCAATTACTATCCAATAATGATAAAAATCGATAGTAATCCCTGTGCAAATTTTGGTGATGTACTTACCCTTCACAGATGCATTTTGGTAAGCTCTCACCTTGGTGCATCTAAGATCTATTTTTTATAGCAAATATTTGCAAACTAGTGAAAGATCAAGCAAAATAAACCAAGCCAATTTTGAAGCTATATTAGTTTACAAAGAAAAGCTTATTTTTAATATTTTTTATACTTTCTGATTCATGAAAACTTTAGTAACAATTTTGTTTTAAAAAAATATAACATACTGAGGCTAAAGTTCAAATAAAATTTAAAAAATGTAAATTTGGCAATTTGTACAATTTATGAAAATCATATGGGATCTATAATAATTGATACTTCTCATCCAATACTTTTTTTAACATTGTTATCAATATTAGAATAAGTTAATTTTTGTTGTTTTTAGTATTCTGACATAACGCAGATACTGTGTTTGTTCATTAATAGAGAGAGAGTTACTTTTAACAGGTATCTAGACTTATCTGTTTGCCAAATATAACATGCCTTATTCAATATGATTGTATGAATTTTGTTGGCTTGGATTGGTTGGATTTAGGTTGTTCTGGAAGATATCTGGTTTAGGCTTTTCTTATAAATCTCAATCTTTGTATTATTTTGCTAATTCAGTATAGCATTTAGGAGTTTCAGGTGCAACTCTGGTTATAATCTATTAAAATCCTGTCTGCAAGTTTTATTCTAAATTTATGGTCATCAAAGGCCTTTGTCCACTTGTCATTTCTGACATAATAATTCCAAATTCATAAATTTTACTATGTTGACATTTATTAGATGAAATAAAACAACTTTTATAATTTGAATCAATAAATTCATGAGTATTATCTTTTTTTTTAAATTTAGTAATTTTTTACCAGAATCAAATAATTTAGCTAAAATAAATTTATTATTCAGCCATTCTGCAAAAATATTACAAATTTTTGTTGCTGTTAGTTGTTCATTAGGTTCTATATTCCAACATTTCTTCATTAAATCTGCATAGCACTTTACTGTATTGTTATAAACATGTGATCATAAACTGTTATATACTTGTGTCAAAAATTGCAATTTTGACTGCAATTTTGATTTTTGCTCAAAAGGTACAGGCTTGATATATAAAATTTCCCACATGATTATACCAAATGAAAAATATCAAATGCTTTGTATACAGTTGTTTGTTCAAAACCTCAGGGTAATATAAGTAAAATTCCACAAATTTTGTCATATTTTGATTTTAATGCAATATTAGCTGTTGAGAAGTCCATATCTCACAGTCACCACCAATTGTTACAGGGAGAAATAGATAATACTTTATTTATATGATGCAAAAAATGATAAGAATGCAGTTCGCCAGAGGCATGACTTGGTGATTTAACACGATTTAGTATAAAAGTAGCTTATGTATTAATTTAATCTAAGCTGATTGTATATTTTATTGAATTTAACTATGGATAATCTGAAGATTCCCTTAAGAAGAGCGAACCAACTTCCTTCTTATACTTTCTGAATATTAGAGAAACTGCAAAGCTTTAATCATATATTATTTTACCTCATCCAACTTTAACATGCCATGTGTATCAGGCAATAAATGGCATGATATAACCACAGTAAGGCTAAGCCTTGTACATCGAGATAAGGCCGTTCGAAGTTGATTCATTGGTTAACATCACTTTTCCAGGACTCATGGGGGGAGGGGGGTAAAATGAAACGAACATATGAAACGAACATATAAAAATGAAACAATTTCAATGGTTGATGTAAATCAGGTGACTGCTGAGAGTCATTCAGCATTTTGATTGGCTGTTCATTTGTCGGGAGAGGGGGGAGACTTCAGCTGGGGGTAGTGAGTGATGGGCAAATCCCGATTTTTCAAAAATCCCGCGTGGGATGCGGGATCCCGCGCGGGATAGCGCAGGATTCGCAGGATTCGCGGGATCGAGTAGAGTTTCAGAATTTTTCACGATTAATAAATATATATATATATATCATCACTAAGAATGTAGTTTCTCGTTAAAATAATAATCATTTCTTATAAATCTAACTACATTTATTACAAATAAAAATGCTTATATAGATTTTACCTACTTTTAATACATTTGGACCTTATAATTATTAAATTCATCAATTCAGATTTGCCTTAATTTTATCAATTTTTTAAAATATTATTATATAAATGTATATTTAAAAATTATAATGGTAACAAAGCGATCTATCATAAGCGTATAAAAATTTATAAGTAATCAGGTGCATAATCAGGTATAAATGTGCTAAAATTTATAAGTGATCAGGTACTGTACATATGTACAAAAACTTTTAACCAGGTTATATACATACAAAAATTCATAAGCGACTCATAAGAAATTCATAATCAGCTTATAATTTCTGAATTACATAACTGATTGGCTCGAATTTTATTTAACCTTATCATTCATATTAAATAATCACTGAAATTGGATATTTTCTCCCATATGGTACACAATATTCTTGGTGTATTATTCGTGCAAGAAATTAAAAGTCTAGATTGCCACTTTATTAATCATGAAAATTTAAAAAATTTATTTCAACGTACAGTTTGCGCATTATCTATGTACACACATATATATGTGGAACGAAAATTTAAAAAATTTATTTCAACGTACAGTTTGCGCATTATCTATGTACACACGTATATATGTGAAACGAAAATAAATAAAAGATTTATATAAATAAATAAATAAATAATAAAAAATAAAGCTAAAATTTTAATTCCTATTTGCTGTCCTCACATATATGTTTATTTCAGTTTGCAATAAAACCGATTCAACAAAAAACTGCTGAATAAAGAGCTTCCGAAGTGCTTTTTGTTCGATTGTGAAGAGCTAGAAAACTAGTATTAAAGAGAAGAAATATTTGAATAAACATTTAGTTTTTACGGAATCATTCGGGACAAAATTTGCTCGACCAATAGGAATTTGGAAAACCCAAAATTTCAATCTGTGATCGCTGCATACTTTAAAACGATGCAGATCCGATCACTAGGTCACGAGAATTTTGCCTGTAAAAATTGTTTGCTCCTTTCTTTTATAAATAGGAATGTAATGTTAAGGCCGTTTGAAGTTAATTTTTCAGTTAACATCACCCCCAGCTAGTGATGGGCAACGCGCGGGATTTAAAAACTCCCGCGCGGGATTTTTAATATAAGATTTTCTGGCCTGCGTTAGCATATCATCTGGCCCGCATTAACAAATAATCCGGCCTGCTTTAACATAAGTGGGCCAATTCCTAATTAGTATTTGATGTATTTACTTTTTTTTTAAGTTTTTATTTTTTTTTAATTCGTTTTTTATTTTTAAATTATTTTATTTTAACTGCGAAATAACGCACAGAGTTATTTCGAGTTTCGGCCTGAATTAATCTTAATTTAGGCCGAAATTCGAAACCACACCCATCGCGTTATTTCGTGGTTATGCAGTATTTATTTTTTTAATTTTTACCGGGGGACATCAAAGAGGAAGGGGAGGGGTGCTGTTAACCGAAAGCTTAACTTCAAACGGCCTTTGATAGGTTTTAGGTAGTAATATAATAAGCAAAATTGCCTAAGATCATCAAATTCTTAATTTGATTTGTCAGGTATCACGTGATTCTGCTCCGCTTTAGACGACCCCCATATATAGAGCTAAGTACGTACTGTACGTTCGTACATACGTCAGCTAATATCATGCATGAAGTAATAAATCGAATTTATATATTGAATTTGATTTCTAAATAATGATAATATTTTATTATTTTTATTTTTTTTTCATATGTTCATTTTACCCGGGGGCCGGGGAAAATTGGCGGGGTGATGTTAACCAAAAAATTAACTTCAAACGGCCTTAACCATACACTCCATTATGCAAGCATGACTACATTAGAGTTGGGCAACGAAACCCGAAACTATATATAAAATCCCGAAACCTTTTCCGAAATCTGAAACCTTTTCTGAACTCTATACTATACTGAAGGGGTTAGAATTTTAANGGGAATTTTCGAAGGTATGATAATAATTTGATGAAATTGGTAGCTAACAATAAAAACTAGCTCTCAGAGCCCAGTCATTGCCCTGGGAATGAGGTTTCTAATTTTTGGACTATAGATGCTGGTGAAATGTGGCGAAATGTGGTGAAATAATTTCACCACTATTGGTGAAATTGGTGAAATTAATTTCACCAGCATCAATATTTTGGACACTTAAGCCTAAAGCTACGCAAAGTTGATTTTTCGTTTTGCATAATCAGCCGACCAATTTTTTCTCAAAACAGATTTTTTTTGGATCCAATAGTTCGATTTTTGACATCAATTTAAAAAAAAAAAAAAATAAAAAAATAAACGACTGACCGACCCATGTTTTCAGATTCCATGTAATGCAAACCGAAAAATAAGCTTTGCGTGCCTAATGTTTAGCAGTTAGGTAGGAAATAGTAATTTATTTATTTTTTAATTTTTAAATGTTTTTACTTTATTATTATTATTATTATTTGGTAAATAGATACCGATTCTAAAATGGCACATGTATTTCACGACTTGCATGTCAGAATAAATTCATAAATGCTGCGGAACATAGTGCTCCTCGAATTTTTAAAATCTGATCCGGTGTTATATATATTAGCTATTATTTCGTTATAAAGAACTAAATGGGTGTTAAATACCCGTATTCCGTACTATACTGATCTGCAGTTTTATCGTGATTAAACAATTGTTAATGAATTCGAAAAGCCTTGCATTACACAACAAGTTTATCGTCTGCTCGAAAGAAGGTATGGAAGATTTGGTCTGAGAACCAAGAACCCTACTGCCACTAGGATCCCTGGAGCTTATGGTTCGATGAACTTCTTTATATAATATTTACTTCACTACTTTTCATATACAATTGAACCTCCCCAATCCGGTATGCATGGTGGACAAATTTTGTATCAATATTGAGATTTAAAATCATTAAAAACTACAGTTGAACCTCTCCAATCCGGTATGCTTGGTGGACAAATTTTGTATCAGCATTGAGATTTGAAATAGTTATACAGTTTAACTTCCCAAAATCGATCCTGTTAAAACGATAACCTGTCAAATCTGTAGGGTAGGTGGCATGGGGTCCCGGGGCACGATAAGAAGGGCATGCCTCAGCTTGGGGCATGCCCTAAAATTTTATTTTACCGTGCCTCCTTACAAATCTGATAAATAATTAACGTAATCAAAAGAATAACAACAATGACGATCATTTCTATTTGGGTGATGCATCCGCCCGTTTCTGCTATATGAATCCAAATCCGATAACCATGCATACCGGATTGGGAATAGCCGTCCATTTTATATTGCTTATGTAATCTTATGTAAGATTAGTAATCGCATGCGCGGGTAATACAAACTCCTGGAGAGGAAATAGCCAATTGGAGAGAGCAAATTTTGACTATTCCGGATCAGCCCAACGAAGAATCCGAACACGCATAAAAGAAGAAAAAAGCGAAAATAAGCAAAAGCTAACTAATGTTTAAATCAATCTTGGTGCACTAATTAAAAATGATGGGAATGAAATTTTACATATTGTAAACATCAATCTAACCCTATAGACTCTAACGTTAAGGCCCTAACCCTAAATTTTTCCCTCACGCACTTAAAATCGGATTTCCTTTTTGGTTTGTACAGTATTACCCGCGCAAATAAGTAAAATGCAGTAATCACGTAAACCGACTTTACTTGTGCCGGTAATACAAACTCCTAAAAAGACAACTACCAATTAGTGAGAAGTTGTTACGGTTCGGTCTAATAAAAATGCCGGGGACGAAATTTTACATATAATGAGCAACAATCTATGGCTATAGTTTCTAATCCTAAATTTGTGTTTTACGCACTTTCTTTATTTACAAAATCAAATCCTTTTGGGTTGTAATACCGACAAAATAAGTGAATCCTTCGTTAAACCAATTTGTAATTAAATTCCACAGTTTCATATATAACGAAGTGGAAATAATTTAAACAATAAAAATTTTTGTAGATCTAAACAGTTTATCGACTCTTATTTTGTATTATGATCATTCATTACGAATATGTCAAACAACAGCGTTAGCAATAATGAGAATTCAAACCTTATTAGAAGATTTTATAATTATGATTGGTCATCGACTTCATTGGGTCCTATTGACTTATGGGAGCCTCAAATTAAATCAATTCTGGTAATTCGCTATACTTTTAGAATCATGAGTTGCATATATTGAACTTATATAAATTTACAATAATTATTTATAAATGTCAGGGTTTATGTTTTAAATCTAGCTTTCCCACCAGTATGTTTATGGGACAAGATTGGATTACAATATACAATGAAGGTAATTAATCTTTTTTTTATTTTGCGTCTTGTACTATTAAATAACTTTATGCAATAAAAAATCGTATCATCCATAAAGCGACAATACCAATAATAAAATCAAGGCATCCTCACGGTCAGTTATATAGTTCACTTCCGTACAGTTATTATCGGTCTCGGCTAACTTTATCATATTATTAAATTAAATAGCATTTTTAAAACCAGCTATTGAAATTTGGTATGATATGCCTGAATTGATCACGAAGTTAGATAGGTATTTTTTAATAATTATTTGCTGAATTAAATCAATGTAATATTTAACTTTGCTAAATAAATTTCTTGTGTTTGATCGGTGCAGAGTAAGAGAATCAGGAAAAGGCGTATATTACCATGATTTTTACAAGAAATCATCCCGTGATGGCTATAAAGAAGAAATGTACATTGATTACTCACATAATCCAATTTATAAATTAGATGGTACAGTCTGGGGTGTAATTTGTATAATGACTGAATCTACTCAAAAAGTTTTGAATAAAAGAAGATTAAAAACTCTCGACAAACTTGCATGTCAAACTGCCGGTTAGTAAATCTTAAATATCATGTGAGGTTGCGACACATTTATTGACACGCCTACATTTTTTAAGATGCTAAATCCTTAGAAAGTGCTTGCCAAATTATAATGAAAGCATTACATAATAATCAAGATATTCCATATGCATTAATTTATCTTATTGAAAATATTAAAGATCCAAAAACTGGTTTTAATTCTCTGGTTGCTCGTTTAGTAGCTACAACTTTTGACGAAGTTTGTAAAGAAGAGTTGGTTAATGAAAAATTAAAAAGACATATTCCTGATTATTTACCAGAAACACATGAAATGATTGATTTAACCAAGGTCTCTTATCAGGATCATGATACTTATACGGAAAAATATGCAACATCTACTTATTTGTTCTTAAGATGTGATTGTTGGCCTATTAATCTTGTAATGAAAGAAGAAAACCCCATTCAAGTTCTTTTAAAAGACAATTCTCAGGCAATTCTCTTACCAATAAAACTTACATCCTGTAATGAACGAAATTTATCAGCTGTATTGATTTGTGGCATTAATCTACTTCGTAAACTTGATGATAAGTATATGGAATTTTATAAAGTAAGCAATTATAAAAATTTAAATATTTAATTTTTCATTAATTAATAATGAATAAATTATAATAATTATTAGTCGGTTTTAAATTATGTGGATAGAATTTTAATCCGTGGAATGTCAATAGAAGAAGAGAAGAGACAAGCAAAAATATTAGCTGATCTGAATCATCAAAAAGACATGTTTTTCCAAAGCATAAGCCACGAACTAAAAAGTAATGAATATTGAACTCATAAAATTCTTTCTTGAAATATCTTAAAATAGATTTATTAATATATATATATTGCCGTTATATTAGCACCATTAACCCTAATATTTTCACCACTTGATGAATTGATTAATATATATTCACAAGATACGCAAATGAAGTCATATCTTCAAATAATACAACGTAATACCTGTCGCTTATTTAAGCTTATAAATACTTTGCATCAGGTAAATTTATATTTATATAATTAATAGCAGTATCACAAGGTAAAATTTAAAAAAGTAACTGGTTTTAAGAATTTTATATTAAGATTGTTAATTTCATATATAGTTTTCAACCATAGAATCCGGCAAATTAGAAGCACGTTTTTATGAAACAGATATAGCCAAACTTACTCGAGAACTTGCTATTAATTTTGAAAACATAACAAGGAAATTAGGTCTAGAATACATTATTGATGTTCCAAATTCAGATGAATTTAATGTCAAAGTTTATCTAGATCATGATATGTATGAGACAATTGTATTTAATCTTTGTAAGCATTTTTTTCTAAAAGGATCCGAAATTTACTATGGCATGATATTAATTCAATTTTCATTTATTTAAAGGTTCAAACGCTATAAAGCACACTTGGAGTGGAAAAATTCGTATTCACTTATATTTGGAACATAAAAATGAGCAGAAAATGATAGTTCTTGAAGTATCAGATACAGGTAAGTCTTGCTTCATAAAAAATATTATTGCAATCTTTAAATACATACACATGCAGTATATTCACATAAATTATCTTAGGTGTTGGTATTCCAAAAGCTAAACTTCCAAATATATTCCAACGTTTTTATCGTGTAGAATCTCAAAGTTCTCGCAGTCATGAAGGTGCTGGAATTGGTCTTGCTATTATTAAAGAATTTGTTAAACATCATGGAGGAGATATAACTGTTACTTCAGTAGTCAATAAAGGCACAACATTTAAATGTTGGTTTCCAATAGGGAGTAAACATTTACCAATCAATCAAATTTGCTATAATAATGAGAACAATTATCTAATAAATAATGAACAAAAAAGTTCAAAAAACAACTTTATTTAGAAGAAAACCTGCAATGGATACAAAATTATTCATCTTCAATAGAAGATAATATAATAAATAATTGTAATGCAGATATTGATAAATCAGATAATATTATATCTTCATCCTCTACAGATCCCACAAATAATTCTTTGAATATTATCAATAAAAAATACCAAATTTTGGTTGTTGATGATAATACTGATATGCGGTAATAACTAATCATATTACTTTATTTAATTATTGTATAATATTATATAGGTTTTTTTAAATTTATATTTTTATTATTGGTATAGGAATTATCTATCAGATTTACTAAGAGAATTTAATGCAATTTGTGCTCATGATGGCCAAGATGCAATTCAAATTTTAAGTAGGCTCGACAAATTACCAGATCTAATTCTTAGTGGTAAATAAATATCTAATTATAGTATTTTTATTTAATTTATAGTTCGTATACTATTATTAACAATTTTAATTTCATTAAATTTAACAGATATTATGATGCCAAATATGAATGGATATAAGTTATTAGATACAATAAGATCTAATATAAAAACACAATTAATTCCTATCATACTATTAACTGCAAAAGCTGGAGAAGAATCTAGCATTAAAGGTAATCTATTTTCTTTTTTTTAAAAAATTAAAATCTTTTTAAAATGAGAAAATTTATTTTTTAATTTAATTATTATAGGATATGAGAAAGGAGCAAATAATTATTTAAAAAAACCATTTTCCTCTCAAGAATTAATATTACGTATTTATGATAAAATTAAACTCTCAAATCTTCGTTATAAAATATTAAACCAACAATATAGACAAGAAACAATTAAACAATTTCTACTTACAATCTCAGAAATGATTTATTCTGAACATAATTTAATAAAAACACTTTCAAATATTATAAATGCAATTTACAACATATTACCATGTAATAGAGTATTTATTATTTCATGCGAACCATCAACTTTAAATACTTCAAATGGTACATTAGTTGCTTTATATGAAAATCAAGAAGATATAACACCAATAGTTGAATCATTTCCGGATGAAGAAATTATCAATTTATATTCACAAAGTACATATTCACAAGCTTTCTTAAATAATAATTCTGAAATAGAAATTTTGTCAAATACATATTGTGCCAATACTTGCAAAAACGTTTCTATGCTATCTATAAGAATAAAAATAAATGATAGCTATTGGGGATGGATTAAATTACATCGACCTTTAAATTCTATCTGGCTAAATTCAGAAATTGAGTTATTACAACAAATATCAAATCAAATAAGTTTAGCTATTTTTTATAAAACATTAATAGAAGAAAATTTAGAAAAAGAGATCCAAAGGAAAGTTGAAACTATTGCAAATAAAACCAAAACTCAAATATTAGCAAATATTTCTCATGGTATAGTATAAACTTTAAACCATTGTTTGCCTTTACAAATTACATATACTAAATTTTAATATTATTTGTTACAATCTTCTTAAGAATTGCGAACACCGCTAGGAGCGATAATAGGGTTTATATCTTGTTTTGATTATTCAACTCTAACTGATAATCAAAAAGATATGATAAATATAATAGAGCATATTTCTGATTCTGTATTGTCTATAGTTAGCAAAATTTTAAATATAGCAAATTAAATTACTTTACATATTCATTTTTTATTAAAGTCTCTGACTTGGAATTGGTTTTTTATTCAAGTATTGAATCAGGAAGGCTGCTTATGAGTTTTTAACAATTATCACATAGACAAAGATACAATAGCCACACATATAAACTTTTGGTATTTAATTTAAGTAGTTTATCTAGAAATTCTATACTAGCTACTATACCTGCAATCCAACTATAGGAATTGCCTATTTAAACTTTCTAATTTTCTGTCTCTCTTGCCAATTTCTGACTTGTATTATTATTACAGCCTTCTATTATATTAGTTAGTTAAGGTTTGTACTAAATACTAAACCAGCCTCTTAGGTTCTTCAATATACCCAAAGATATTATTTATAGTCAGACCTTCCTATAGTCACACCCCATATAGTCACACCTCTATTTAAGCACCAAATTTTGTGTGATGAACTCAAACATAGTAAAAAAACCTCATTATAGTCACAAATCGCTTATAATTACTATCACCATGAATATTTGATTTTTTAATAATTTTATTAAGAATAAACTCTCATTATAGTCACTGGGTCATTTGAAATGACTCATGACCAAATGACTCAAGTTATTTGAAAATGATCTTTTGGGAATGGCCCGAGTCATTTGCAATTGGTGGGTCATTTAATGTTTGTGTATAATCAGATGCTATGCCTAGAGACCTGATAATAGTGGTCCAGACAGGTCAGATATTGATCCAAGTCATGACCCGGGTCAACGGGTCATATAGAAGCCTACAAATTTTAATAATATTTATCGAAGATATGCATTTAAATAAGCTATTTGAATTAGTGAATATTATTATTTAATTTTATATATTTTACAACACTTAGTGAATATAAAATCTAGGTCTAAAATAGGTTATTTGAATTATAATATTTAATATTTAATTTCATTTACTTATAGAACTTAGTTATATAAAAAATATTTATTAATCAAAGATATAAAATAAGTTATTTGCAAACATTTATTGTAATAATCTATGAATATAAAGGATGTTTATTAATCTAAGTATTGTAAAATAAGCTTTATAAATATTAAATGTTTAATTTACTATATTTGCATTGTTTTTTGAGTCCCGTATTATAATATAGTAGTCACTTCAACGTTATTATATTTCATGGAACTCAATTAATTATTCACTGTATTTCTCTTTTATAAATAAAATATGACAAACATAGAGTAGCTATTTATTTTGTATTCGCAGACTCATGTGACCCAAAAATTATGAAGATTGTTGACCAATATAAATAACCTAAGTATTTAAAATAATCTATCTATTCATGAATATTGCTTTTAATTTCAATCGGTAAGTATTCATTAACCTAAATGTTTAAAATAAGCTATTCATAAGATATAATATTTAATCACATTAATATTGAGAATTTATTAATTTAATTGATGATCCACTAGTTAACTGGACAAAATTATAATGCAGATCATATATATAGTATCCGAATTGAAAATTTAAGATCATACGGTGGAATTCACCTAAAGCCAACATATTTTATATATAGGCGCCAATTTTTAGCTGCAGTGTAATCTAATTATCCAATAAAAATGCAGAAAAACTTAATACAATTTTAAATTTAATTAATAACATTTAAATTTTTGTTAATAAATTCAAATTTTGTTATGTTTTTTTATATATAAACGCCAAAATTTTTGAATCATATATAAATCATATATAAATTTAAATAAATATAATGGTTTAAAAATAAAAGATATTTAAAAAATTTATTGATAGTTTAATAATTTAAACAATAAGCTATTAAATTATCAACAAATTTTTTAAAATCTTTTTTTTTAAAGAGTTATAACAATTTAAAAATTTTTATAATTAAAAGGTGATGGCTTTAGGTGAATTCCACTATATGTAAAGTCAGTACAATTTTAATAAATATTTATATTAAAGTAATGTAGATCATAGTACAATACTATATGGTTTCAATACTAAAACCATTAATCGCCAGAGCTTTTCGTTAAAAAGTTTACTTTGGACACACGCGGTATTTACTATATTACATATGTCAAAATTACTTATACATATATAATCCTATACTTTAACCTTTTATATCTTATTTTTTTAATCCCTAAAGTTTCTAGAGTAGATTTTCTTGAAAAATAATATTTAAGTAGGAATGTAATGGAGACAAGAAGATTTCGCTCAAAATCAAACTAATGTTTGTTTATTTTTAGGTAAGATCTAAGGATAAAAAAAAATTCAGTTGGACAAATATATTAAGGTACTAGCATATTAATATCTACAGTATTCTAGGACTGCTTTTCTTTTATTCTTTTTATTTTTTTTATTTTTTACTTTTCTATTTTCATGTAATTTTTCTATATAAGCTGAAGTCAGGAAAGTATACTATAAGTCAAATCATTGCATCATTCCATTTAATTGTCTTTAATTTTTTGATATTTTCAATTCCAGTTCTGTCCGTAATGCTAGCCAAATCTAAATTATGTAAGTAAGTATTATCTCAATACTTTTTCTTTATACTGTATTGTTGTAACTAAAATAATGATTACATATACAAATATAGTACGTACATAAAGTACAAGACAAAAGTACTTGCAGAGGCTCCTTATAAGACTAATACCTTAACTAGCTTTAGCCAATATTTTTACTACTTTAATGCACATATATTGTGAGAAAAATAAACTTAGTTTCGAGGGTTAGTGTTGGGCTATGACAAAGTCATAACAGATTATATCCACTATTTTTATTGAGTAAAATCATATAACAATATTATATGAGTTTACTAATTGAACATAGTGATATAACCTGTTATGTCCTTGTTATAGATCAACACTAGTGAGCATTAACAAATCTTAACTCTAGAGGAAAAAAAGATACTGTAAAATATGAAAAATAAGCACAGCACCCTCTACCCTGCTTTTTTCAATTTCAAATTAATAGGAATATTGGTTAAAGATTGTATTGCTATTTCCGCTAATCTGAAATTGAAAAAAGTAGGGTGGAGAGTGCTGTGCTTATTTTCTATATTTTATGATATGTTGTAATGATTATACTCTAATCACTGACAGCCTTTTCTATAATTAGTTTGATTTAGAAATAGGAAACACCTTAATAAAGAAGCCTAGCATCTTATGTGCAATCATAATATAATGATTAGGGTATTAACCTAGTCTAATTTTACTTTACTAGTAAGTTCGAATTAGTTAGTTTAATAGTTTATTAGTATAGTATATGTGATATTATTCGACTAATCACTAAATATTTATTATTATATATATAATTTAGACCAGACAAATAAATAAAGAAATTGATAGAATTTTTGCTTGGAATAAATATATTTTCGAATAGATTAGACTAAGCAATATTAAAAAATGGGCTTAAGGTTTTAGCATACTGTATTTAGCAATCTAGAGAAATCATGTAAGAACTTATGAAATTAGTTGCTACATATTGTATCCAATTCTAATAGAATTACTATAATTTTTTAAATAAAGTAAACTAAATTAATATGTATTGAATTAATTTTATTTGTATAAATTGATAAGCTTAATAATTACATAAAATCTAGATTATAGATAGAAGTCTTAAAGTATACAGATTAACTCAAAACACAAAAACAAACATCAACATATTGATAACGGAAATTCTTGTTGCAGCTAATACTAAGGCTAATACTCAGAATTGTCTCTACAGTAAAACCTCACACCCTCTAAATACGTGCTCAAGTTCTGGCCCAAATATATAATACTCACTATAAATGCACTTTTTCTTATTAATTTCTAAGTGCATGTTGTTAAAGCTTTGTTCTAATGATATGCACTTATAGAGGTTTTACTGTATATTAATGTAAAACTTCAAAAAATTTTTAGTATACTTTTTAGGAATTATAGTTAGAATTGTTAATAAGAATATATGTGAATCCTAAAATAGTCCAAATATTATGACTACTAATGTATATAGAAAAAGTAGACAACTACCTCAGTTAACGGATACCATAGATGAAGAATTATTGCTTGCTAAAGATGTTTAGTAAATTTAGTAACCAAATTGAGACTTATCAGCTATGACACTTCAGTAAATTTAGTAATTAAATTGAAACTCTAAATCTTAGCATCAGCCATAACACTTCTTAGCAAAAGACACAAATCTATAAATTTGAATAGCTTAATGTTCTTAATGCTTACTTATCCTGTCAACTCCAATTCCACTTGAGTGGCCTTGCTCAGCAGATAGTGCTGCCTTTAATACAGTTAACTTTTTGCTACTCAAAACCCTACACAGGCAATTTAACCTTATAAGAATAAAGATAATACCCGGTAACAATATATAAAGTATATGAAGATTCTGAACGACTTGCTTTGTGACTCTTAGGTGATAAAAATAAATCAAAAAAAATAAAAATAATAATACTTGATAAAAAAACTTGTTTTTATGTAATGTCCTCAAGTAAAACTATATAATTTCAGATCAACGTTTATACTATTATATCATAAACAATTGTAAAAATTGAGGTTTAAATTAGTTCTTTTATACAGTGATCTTGGTTGAAAAGATTACAGTGTTATACTTCTTGAAGTCTATGCGTGCTTGAATTTTTCTTTATAATAATAATAGTATATATAATATAATGATTTCCTTTAGGGTGCTGATATTTATTACCTAATATGCATTTACTATAGGGGCTTACTCCCACTCCAGGTAAGATCTATAAATAGAATTTTAGCCAATCAAATTTAACTAAGGTAAGATTTTTCTTGACCCCACACCCTCTAAAATATTACCTAATAAATGTCAGTGCCCTTATAATAAACTATAAATCCTGTAATAAAAAGGTTTTAATTAGATTGTGCAAAAACAAATAAAATTTTCTCGTTACCTGTAACGAGAAACAACTAATTTAATTTGCATGATTAAAATTTATTATCGTTATATGTATGTAAATCTATAGAAAATCTGCACATTTACAAATTAGAATTTTTTATTAATAAAATTGCACTATAGTTACTTAGTAAATATCGATCATTTTCTCCAGATGACTCGCGAATTATCAATTAAGTTAATTTATGACAATTTAAATATTTATTTTATTTGCATCTGGTTAGTTGGGAGTATAAAAATTATTTGCATTTATATATATTAATACGACTAAATACCCTGGTTAATTATATACAACACACATGTTTGATTTAAATAACCAAGTATACTATAAACAATATCAATGTGTATATTTATATTTTGTTTATAAACTATAGATTTTTGATTTTTAATAAAATTTTTATAATCACAATTTATAATTTTAAATATAACTGTGATTATATTGAGGTTTGAATTTATAGTCACATCTTTCTATAATCACCATATTAGAGTGTGACCAACTTAGTGACTATAGGGAGGGACGACTGTAGTTTATTCTTAAAATTTAGTAAAACAGTACCTACTATGTGTATCTAAAAATAAGCTACTATCTAAAATAAACTATCTAAAATAAACTACCTCTTATTTTTTAAAAATTTAAAGAAAAATCACCAATAGTAACTATATATAAAAGTCTAAATTTTACTAAGTAAACTCAAAAGTACTATTAAGTAAAATTGTTTAGGACATTAAAATACATTTATTATAAAATTTTGGTATTATTTGAATAGCTTTTTAATGTACATTTTTCAATTTTTCAAAAAATTCAATAATTCAAAATTAAGCTACCACATTTTTTTGTATAATGTTTTGCCAAAAAAGCTAGATTATTTTTGAACACATATGGTATCTCATACAGGTATTTATCTATATAGTTCAGTACAAAAAGATTTGTATCTTAGACAACTGTTAAAAAAATTTTTTTTATTAAAGTAGACTAGTTTTTTTTTATTTTAATCATTTTACTATATTACATATTTGGAAATATAAAAATTTTAAATTTATTTAAATTTATGCATTATTATTAGAATTGTCATAGTCATCAAATTCTTCATCAATTAATTGTATATTATTGTCCAACTCAAAATATACTTCAGTATTTTAAAATGCTTTTCTTCAAAATATGAGTATAACTTGCGAATTAATTTTGTTTTTAAATGCATCTAGAAGTTTATTTCAAATGAATAAGAGATTTGGGTACAGACCTAATCTTGCAACTTCACCTTTTATATCTGCCCAAACACCTTCAAATGGTTAAAGTTTACCTAGACCTGTAAATATTATTACCCTTGAACATAAAGAATATATCCTATCGACCCAGACCTCTTTAAATATTGGACCACTTAATAAAGAACAAGGCCTAGCTTTTCGAAAATTATTAGAAGAATTTGCAGACCTCTTTGCAAATGATATAACTGAGCTAGGATGGACCTATTTGGTGACTCATTGAATCTATACTAGGAATATATACTCTATCTGCTCTCGCCCTTATTCTGTACCTCCTAATAAACAAGAATTTATACAAGAAGAAATCCAAAGGATGTTGGAACATAAACTTACCCTCAAAAAGTGGAAGCTGTCCAACGAATTCAACCTTCCAAAAACCTTACAGCTCTTTGATCTTTCCTTGGACTTGCAGAATATTGCCGCCAATTTATCCAAAACATTTCATCAATTGCTCGCCTTTTAAATTCTCTTCTACAAAAAGATAACCCCTATCACTGGTAAAATAAACAACAAAAAGCTTTTGAAGAGTTAAAATCTAGACTCATTACTGCCTCTATATTAGCCTACCCCAACTTTAAAAAGACATTTATCCTTGCTACTGATGCTTCTTACAATGGCTTTGGTGCCACATTAAGCCAACTAGATAGAAATGGAAAAGAACACCTAATTGCCTATACTAGTAAAAGTCTGCAAAAAGAAGAAATTAACTATGCAGCAACTAAACTTGAATGTGCTGCAGTTGTATGGGCCATAGAACATTTTCATAAAAATTTAGGTGCCACAAAATTCATTCTAGTTACAGACCACTCAGCATTAAAATAGTTATGTACTGCTGAACCCAAAGGAAGAATTGGAAGATAGATTTTGAAGCTTCAACCATACAATTTTGGAATTATTTATAAACCAGGCCAAATCCATTCAAATGTAGATACTCTCTCACAGTACTGACTCAGACAACTATATCTAATAGGCTTCATGAATCTTGACCAATATTATAACCTTTACCACTATTTGGATACAGGCCAATTTCCAGATAGATTGACTGACCAAGAACAGAAACAACTTATAACCCAGGCCAAATATTTTGAGAAGAATAAAAGAAACCCAGACAGACCTCTTAGAGTTATTAAATGGACAGAAGTTGAGCCAGTATTATATATAATGCATAAGCATTAAATTGGAAGAGCTTTTGAATGTGTTGGAATTGACCTTGTAGGCCCCTTGCCTATAACTAAACAGAACAATCGATATATTATTGTTGCTACTGAATACTTAANAAACAACTTATAACCCAGGCCAAATATTTTGAAATTAGACATCATCTTCTCTATAAAAAGAATAAAAGAAACCCAGACAGACCTCTTAGAGTTATTAAATAGACAAAAGTCGAACTAGTATTATATATGATGCATAAGTACCCCACTGCTGAACATTTGGAAATGGACGCTATGTATTATAAAATATCAGAACATTATTATTGGGATCAAATGTATAGAGATATACAAGAATATGTAAAAATTTGTGAAGAATGCCAACGAAGACAAAAAGGTTGTAGAAAAGAACTTTTACACCCTGTACAAATTGGAAGAGCTTTTGAATGTGTTGGAATTGACCTTGTAGGCCCTTTGCCTATAACTAAACAGAACAATCGATATATTATTGTTG
This sequence comes from Gigaspora rosea, assembly GCA_003550325.1. Taxonomy (NCBI): domain Eukaryota; kingdom Fungi; phylum Glomeromycota; class Glomeromycetes; order Diversisporales; family Gigasporaceae; genus Gigaspora; species Gigaspora rosea. The sequence goes on from QKWP01000028.1 coordinate 34,376, forward strand.
CTACTGAATACTTAACACAATGGCCAGAAGCTCGCGCTGTTCCAGATACTAGTGCTAGTACACTTGCTCAATTTATCTTCAAAGAGATAATCTGTAAACATGAAACTCCAAAATTATCTTATCAGACCAAGGTCGCAATTTTATTAGTGAAACAATTAGAGTACTCTGTGAGAAATTTTTTATCAAGCATAAATTCTCTTCTCTTTACCACCCACAGACAAATAGTATGGTAGAAAGATTTAATAGAACATTGTGTAAATCACTTGCAAAAGTAAAAGGAGATGATGATTGGGATTTGCATATACCTGCTGTTCTCCTAGCATATAGAACAAAAAGACATGCTACCACAAAATATACCCCTTATATATGGAAGATATGCTATATTACCAATTGGAACACTTTTCCTAGTAGAATCTACAGAAATTGATGATGAAATAAACTTACAAGGAAGTACCCTCCAACGTGCTTATGATTTAATAGAAAAATTACCAACTTACTAGACTCAGGCTAGACAGAATACCGAATGGTCACAGCAGAAACAAAAAGTCCGTTTCGATGCCAATACTCGAATAGAGACATTTGAAATTAGTGATAAAGTGTGGATACAAGAAAGGAACTAGAAGCCTCTCGCTCAGCCAAATTTGAAGATAAAAGATTTGGACCTTTCCTTATCTATGAGAAATTAGACATAGTGCTTATAAATTACGGACAATAGAAGGAAAAATTTTACAAAAGTATTATAATAGTGATCGTCTTGCTAAATATTATGAGCCGCAAATATGGGAACCAGTAGTTGTTATTGATTCTCCTAGAAATTTCTAGAAGAAATTTGATCTACAAGGGGATGAAACACACATTTTAATTCGTAAAACCTCAAAATATATTTATACCACTATCCCTTTTAGAATTTTCCCAAAAATGACTACTCTGAAATTGCAACCTCAAACCTTGTTAGCCCTCCAATACCTTGTTCAGATATGGAAACAAGATAATGCCACCCAAAATTATGCATTGTGGATTACATCACAATGTGCATGGTTATGTGATAATAATGATGCTACTCAGACTATTGACCTCACTAATTTAATTACTTCTTTTCTTGAGCCAGATGCAGATAATTTTCTGAACATTCTGGAAGACACAGAACAGTTAGAAATTAATTTACCAGAAGTGAATGACACAGAAAAAATAAACCCAAACTTAGAAGACATACAAGAGAAATATTATTGGTTCCAATTACTAATCAAGAAGAAGTCACCCCTGCTCCATTACCTGAAAAGTTAAGCAGGATTATACAAGATATTATCCAACCTTGTGGACCCCTAGCTCAGACATCTATTCCTTCGTATACTGGAATAACATATCAAGAGAAATTACAGAAAATTCTCAAACGAATTCAAACTCGAACTCGAAACAGACAAGACCAAACTAAGCTGATCAAAGCTTATTATTATATTGGTAACCTTATAGACAAATACCCTAATGCTAATGAAGATATTTGATCTATAATTAAGAAGACTCAAGGAGAAAGAAGAGCCTGAGACACATAGAAGTGTACCAAATGGATGAAATTGCTTTTCTCCAATCAACCTATAGAAAACCTCTTACAACAATCTATATTACTTATACTGTGATTACAAGGTTAACAGATGCTGAACTTTCTCAAGTTCTTCCCAAATTAGAACTTACAGAGTTTGTTCTTAAAGGGGAAAGAAATGTTATAGAATAGTTTTGTTAATTTTGTAATAAATGTATTTAGTAATAGTGATATGTGAAATTGATGTGCAATGACACTCAATGACGCTTAGCAATGCTTAACGATGCTTAGAGATGCTTAATGATGCTTAGTGATGCTTAATGATGCTTAGCGACACTTAACAACACTTAGCGATGCTTAGCTCAATAGATATATAAACCCACCTTATTTCCCTTAGTTTTAAACAGATCCAGATATTGTATTTTATATTTACCTTTATAATTATTATCCTCCTCTATTATTATTAATAAACTCTTGGGATTTCTAAGGAACAGACACCTTGGAATAGCCCTCTTGTTAAATTAATAAACTGTCTATTATCTCTTGTTGTTTTATACCGAACTGCTATAGAGAAGTGTACAGCTTCTTATAGACATAAAAGAAACTATACTTCCCTCTTGCACACCGCTTTATGCCCAAAGTAAGAGATCTCAGGAGCTGTGTGATTGTTACTTTATCGGAATTAAAGAAGGCTTCTGGTACTTATTATTCTAATAATTACAATATGTGGTTAGGGTTGAGTTGGTTTGCATTAATATTATTATAGCTTCTATCATTATTTACTGTCATAACTCTTAACATTTTGGCAATACACAGCATTTAACTTAATAATGTATGTTATTAATGTTGTTTGTATCTCAGTTAATCTAATTTCAAATATACAAAGTGTGCATGACGAACAGAAGTAGTGATGTGCAAATCCTGATTTTTTCAAAAATCCTGTATGGAATGCAGGATCCCGCACGAGATAGTGCAGGATTCGCAGAATTTGCAGGATCAAGTAGAGTTTCTAAATTTTTCACAATTAATAAATAAATATATATATATATCATCACTAGGAATGTAATTTCTCATTAAAATAACAATCATTTCTTATAATCTAACTACATTTATTACAAATAAAAATGATTATATAGATTTTACCTACTTTTAATACATTTGGATCTTATAATTAATTCAATCTTGCTTTAATTTTGTCAATTTTTAAAATATTATTATATAAGGGTTTAAGATTCCATACACCTGCACGTTGTGCATCCCTGCGATCGTCCAATCAAAACTAATCACGTGAACACATGATCAATCACTCAGAACCGACCAATCAACATTAATTGCAAATTTTATAAAAAAATTTTAAGAATGTTAAGATTTTTTTTATTAAAAAAAAAAAACAAAAAAAATAAAAAAATACAACAAATGATAAATCGCACTACAGCACTATGAATATAAAAAAAAAACACAAAGTGACAAGCATTCGAACCCTAACCTGAGTCCTAACCCAAACCTAACCTGAAACCTAACCTGAATCCTAACCCCCCTACTCTAATCTACACTATGAAATTATAAGCACCAACGAAGTATCAAACAACACCAAAAACTACGATGAAGCAACAAGCACCGAAGACTTAAAGCCAAGGCGACAATAATGAATTTAACTCCAAGAGTGATGACTCCAACGGCAAAAACATACTGGAAGAAGAAAAGAAAATAAAAAAAAAGTTAGTTAAGAATAAAAAGAATAAAAGAAAAAAAAAAGAAACTACCCACCAAACAAGTACCACAGAAACTCTGAGAAATGTACAAGACAACCCTACGACGATAAATGCAAGACCACCCCACGAGGACGAACGCAAGTCCACCCCACGAGTTCGAACACAAGACCACCCCACGAGGACACACACAAGAAAGCTGAAGACACAAGAATTAAAAGAAAAAAACATTAGTTAAGTCAAGACAAAGAAAATAAAAGAAAAAAACTCACCAAACAAGCCACTCTGAGAAACCGTGGACCACATACTAAGAAACGCATAAGACCACCCTACGAGAACATGTGCAAAACCACCTGCGAAGATGCACACAAGAAACAAGACCACCCAACAAGAATGCCGAAGAATCATAAAAAACCCCATTAGTTAAAGCCAAGGCAAAATAAAATAAAAGAAAAAAACAACACACCAAACAAACCGCATATACCACATTGTAGAAACGTCAGTAAACCAAACAAGACCACCCTACAAGGATGCATGCAAGGTTATCCACGAGGACGCACGCAAGATCACCCACGATGATGCACACAAGAAACACTCTACAAAATAAAAGTATATGCCAAATCTAGAAGAAAATCTAATGCTGACACCTGCGACGAGACACCAATGACAGCACCAACTACGTCGAAGACCAAGAAAGACACCTGCGACGACACCTGCGACGAACAATGGCAGCTAAAAAGAAAAAAGAAAAAAAAATTAGTAACAAAATAAACAAACAAAAGCGAAAAAAATTCAAAAAAGCAAAAAAAAAAATTAAAAATCTTATCTTGATGATCTTATTTTTATGCATGCATATAGGGTGCACAGCCATGCGGGTGCACAGAAAACATTTTCCCATTATATAAATATATATTTAAAAATTATAATGGTAACAAAGCGATCAATCATAAGCATATAAAAATTTATAAGTAATCAGGTGCATAATCAGGTATAAATGTGCTAAAATTTATAAGTGATCAGGTACTGTACATACATACAAAAATTTATAACCAGGTTATATACATACAAAAATTCATAAGCTACTCATAAGAAATTCATAATCAGCTTATAATTTCTGAATTACATAACTGATTGTCTCGAATTTTATTTAACCTTATCATTCATATTAAATAATCACTGAAATTGGAGATTTTCTCCTATATGGTACACAATATTCTTGGTGCATTATTCGTGCAAGAAATTAAAAGTCTAGATTGCCACTTTATTAATCATGAAAATTTAAAAAATTTATTTCAACATACAGTTTGCGTATTATCTATGTACGCACGTATATATGTAGAATGAAAATAAATAAAAGATTTAATATTTTTATGTAAATACATCAAATACTAATTAGGATTTGGTCCACTTATGTTAAAGCAGGCCAGATTATTTGTTAATACAGGCCAGATGATATGCTAACGCAGGCCAGAAAATCTTATATTAAAATCCCACATGGGAGTTTTTAAATCCCGCGCATCCGCATGGGATCCCACGTGGGATCACACGCAGATCCCACACATTGCCCATCACTAAACGGAAGTCAATTTTTTAAAATACGAAGTGTGCGTAACAACAAAAGTCGATTTTTAAAAAAATATAAATGGATGACAAATTATAATGAATCTATTAAAATGCAAATGATCAGATAATGGTTTTTGGATATGGCAAATTGCAATTGAAATTTTATTTTTATTTTCATCATTATTAAGTAGCACCAATTAACGTTTATTATACCTTACATAAGAAATTAGTAGAATAAAAGATTTTGGTGCAGACTGGACATTCATCACAGCAGGATATTGATTTTGCTTTGATTTGATTGATTCCTAATTATGATGTATGTTGTCATTTTTTGCAAGTACAGAATTTGTATTAGTATTCACCAACTATGACACATTTCTTCATAATTATACTTTCCCACATCAATGTGCTTTATATAATTTATGCAGTTGTCATAATGCGTTGCATCAGAATTATTTAACTTCTACCAGAATCAGAAAATCAATAAAAAGTTGATACCTTCCATAATTGTATTGCCTACAGCCATGTTAATTTACCTAAATAGTACTATGCATTGTTAATATTCTTTGTGGCTTAATACCAGTACGATAAATGACAACCGTAATCTGGCATTTTGTCTTTTGATTGGATGCTCATTAAGGTCATATGTCTAGCACATGCCGATATATATCGTGCCTAAAAGGTGCAAGTGTTAACTTGCTAAAGTTACAACTTCAATTGCCTAAAATTACCTGATGCTAGCTAAAACGTGCAGAAAGATCTATTTTTGGCTACTTAAATCATTTTTATATATTAAAGTTTAGATACATAACTGTTAAATAAATATTATTTATAATTACATTTATGTATAAATTACAACTTGTAAGTTTTATAGATTTATGTATAATTTTAAATAAAATTTCTACATAGCTTTATGTCAAAATGTACTTCGTGATGTAATGAATTTGGTCCAGTTCAAGTCCAATGCCAAATTACATTTTGGACCAGTCCAATACTACCCTGCCTAGCCAATATAAAAAAAAAAATAAATAAAAAATAAATAAAAAATATATCATGGGTTTTCAACGAATTCATGTTGTGAATGATTAGTGCATCCCTCCGAATTTCCCCAAGGTTTACCGCAAGATGCGCAAACCTTCTTGCAGGCCGGTGGGTTTGTGTGTACGTCTTTATGACAGCAGGTATAGCGCAATCCGGTAGAATGCTCTTTCTTACATCCTGTAGATCCATATGCACGTTGACAGCAAGACCATTCCGTTCTCTCAGTGGCTGCTTGACCAATACCGGCAATTATACTACCGGGTAAACCAAATAATGGCACGCTCTTAAAAAATCTACCTGCTTTTTCCCAACCAGGTTGTGTTTGTACAATTATTAATCGGCCAGGGTGCGTATATATCGTGTTGTAATTATATGTCTCTGTGTTACCGTGTTCAAATTTTTTATTTGTATGACATGGAAATCTTCCTGATAACCTTTTATCAATTTTTTTTCCACACTTGATACACGTTTCATCATTAAAGATAATTTGGACTGGATGGTCTGCATGGCGATTTGCCCGCATAATTTCCTCGTATTTATTTTTTATCGATTCATTATTCTTATATATTCCATAGCCGCGTAATTTTTCGTCAGTTTGATCACGATAGAGACTAATCGGGTCGAGTTCTTCAAATAAGTAAACAGGCAAGATGGGGGGCTCAGGTAATGGACTAACATTATTATTGGCCACTCTGATAGCTTCTTTGATTGGTTCCTTAACCTTATGTAGTTTTTCATACCCTTTAAAAATGATAATTGTATTACCCCAGACATTACTTTTGCTGTTCATTGCAAGGTCATTGATAAATTTTGCTTGTTTTTTAATTGATCCACTTGCTTTGATATCAATTTCCACGAACCAGAATATAGTATGCACAAAGGTGACGTTATCTTTTTGCATCTCGAATAAAATGTTTAGTTTTGTATTTTCATCGTCCGCCTTCACATTTGAATCGTCAAACCCTGGAGTATCAATAAATTTATATTTGTTACCGGTATTACTATATATCTTCACGTCCTCTGTCGTTGAATTTACACCGGGTCCTACTTCTGCAGCAAACCCAAATAGTCCGGCTGTAAAGCTTTTACCAAGTCCAGTGTTTCCAACCGCAAGAATTGTTTCCTTAAATGTTTAAATTATATGTAAGTGAAATAATTACATCAGTGATAGCAAGAAAACGAAACAATATCTGTTGCAATTTTTTTTTTATTTAAAAAAACTTTTTTGGAGAAATTCTTAAAGTACTTACAAATGGTATTACCGGATTCACAATACATAATAAAAGTAATAAATAAAATTGCAAATACATCTTTTGACAGAACGTCAAGGGATTGAAATAATTTGTATAAAATTTTTAAATAGACTTGAAAGTGTGCATTAAATACTTTCCTCGTTAGCACAAATTTGGATCAACCTCGTCCCATTCTTGCCATAGTTATATGATCTACGAACAAAATATATCTAATATATAAGAGACAAATAGAGTGATAAAGATCTGAAGATAAGGTATGATGACGATTCAGCATTTTGATCAGTTGGTAGAACCTGCATTAGTTATTCAAGAGAAGAATTTATTGAATACTTTCCTCGTTATCATGAATTTGGAACAACCTCGTCCATTCTTGCCATAATTATATGATCTGCGAAAAAAAATATATATCTTTATATAAGAAACAAATAGGGTGATAAAGATCTGAAGATAAGGTATGGTGACGTTGGTAGAATCTGTATTAGTTATTCAAGTGAAGGATTTATTGAATACTATTCTCGTTAACACGAATTTGGATCAACCTCGTCACATTCTTGTCATAATTATATGATCTGCGAACAAAATATATCTATATATCTATATCTAAGAAACAAATAGGGTGATAAAGATTTGAAGATAAGGTATGGTGACGATTCAGCATTTTGATCAGTTGGTAGAATCTGTATTAGTTATTCAAGTGGGGGTTTATTGAAATATGATTACAGTGATTGATAACCATTTTATAATTAAAGTCTCTTTATACAAATACTAACTATTGAAGAGATACAAGTCAGAACCATTCGAAAAAATTTGAATCAATTTAAAAATTATTACAATTTAATATTTAAATTTCACATGTGTAGTTATGCAACGATTTAATATCGTTACTCTACAAAATCATGCAACGTACAGTATGACAGGCGTGAATCCAGATTTGATGCAATTTCGTTATATTCAATTGTGCCTAAATTTGGAGATACCAATAAAAATTGCAGGATTTTCGGATCTTTGTGTAAATAAACAACCGTTTTTCGGTTAACATCACTTTTAATGTAATTAATGGTAACCATAGCAACATACTATGAATCATTGAGATAACGAGTAAGTTTTGTAACAGAATTATTTACCGTAAGAATTCGTGATAATTCCGATGAAAGCTAACTCAACCTTAATCGCACACTGGAATAGCGAGAAAGTTTCGTAGGAAAATTTTTACAATAACTTAAGAAATCGTGATGCACGCAAACTCAGTCACATTGATTAATAGAAAAAATCAGGGGCTCCGTAGTGCCCGATTTTTTCTTGTAATTGAATAAATTTCAGTAAAGAAAACAGATGATGAACGAATAATGATATTTTAGATGCAATAATATAGCCATAATTTGTTTATTTTTTTTAAAAAAAAGGCCTGACTAATACAGAACTTGAAAGAAATAAGCAGTTCATGAAGTATAAAATTCTATTCACGTGAATAGATTTACTGTGTATCGTTCATATTATTTTTGTTTACATTGATTATAAAGCGCACCTATGGTAATTTTGTACCTATTACATGATTTTATATTTTTTCTAAGTTATATAAATTTTTGCGTACAAAATTCTTCATATTAAAGGGTTAGAATTAGGTTCTGGGAAAGTTTTTTAATAATAGCGCAACATGCATCATGAGTATGTTTTAGTAAAAAGTTTATCTAACGAATATAACACTTAATAAGTCCCAATACTAAATTAATAAGCTAAATCCTAAACTTGAATATTTTAATAATAATAAAAAAGCCTAATATTTTATATTTTGACGTATTCTTAAGATTTTGATTTTTTTATTGAAGGATTTTGAATGGTTGATGTTTTATACTTGTCAGGAATTTGTACTTTTCAGAATTCAATATTTCGCACGGCTTAACTAAATATAACTTTCAAATATATAGCCATTAATTGGCATTGTAAAAAATCACAAAGTAAGAAGTAATTGAACCGTAGACATAATATAAGCTATTTAACAATAAGACGCTTTTGAATCCAGTTTTAATTTTCTAAATTTTTTGAACAATTTATATACCGATATATGGTACTGATAAAAGTCGTAGAAAGTTAAATAATAATCAAAAAACTTTCAATGAATCTTTTCAATTACTTTAAATATTTGTAACCCTTCAATATTGTAACTATTTTCATAACATAAAAGACTATGATAAAAATGCTGTCTATAGGAAATTTTCTATTGTTATCTTGAAACTTGAAGTCAAAAATCTTTAATGGCGTAATATAATGAGATTTTAAATCAAAAAATCGCAAGTTCTTAGAGCGAAATAAAAACAATTTTTTTGCCATTAATTCTAAACATAAAATTATTTTCTGATTTTAATTTAAGTGAAGGTAGATATGAAATTTTAAAATGTTTTGTTTAAATGGATTATGCTTAGAGATGTTAAACCGTTTAAAATAGACCGTTTCGGTTCCGAACTGGCAGTGCACTACATAAACTGAATCTAACTAGTTTTTAATTGTTAGTTACGTAAAAAGCAAAATATTAGATATAGCCGTACTAACTACCTATACTTTGAAAAACATTTTATTTTATTTTATTTATTCTTTTTTTTGCACTGTTTTAATTTTCTTTATGATTTATTAGATCAATGGTTATATAGATGCAATTATTTATTGATAATAATATAATCACAAAGATTTATTTTAAAGTATACAAATTCTTGAGTATTTATACGATGCTGTATATATAGATATAAAAATTCTGTCATAAACTACATTAATTTTATATGACCAAAAATTTAATATAGCACGATAAATTAAATAATTCGTTATTTATGACATAATACCCGTGAAGAAACCTAGCTAGTTATATCACGTGCCTCATTTAATAAAACGAACTAGTTCCGCCGGTTCAATCTTGATTATAACGGTCGGAGTTATGAACTCAGCTCAGGCCAAACGACTTAACATCCCTAATTATGCTCCCAATTATTAAATCAAGTTCGGGAAATATCGTAATAAGCAAAGAGATTCATATTGAATGGTCCAAGCAAAACCATATCGTATAGATCTTTAGTAAGAAATGGTCTGATATATATGTTTAAGCATATTAGTTTTTTTTTTGATTTCTTTAACATGATTATGTCTTAGTAATTTTGAATAAATAATATTTCTACGAGGAGATGCTTGCAGTAACTCTACTCCTCTTACAAGACGGTAAATATTCAAATATTATTCCACTGTTAGCTCTATTAACGGTTTCCGGAATTGCAGTACAAATCATTGGGAAAGCACTTCTTTTCCAGTATTTCTATTTAGACCTACAGCCCATCCATCAATAACATCATTAGTAGATATATCCAATTCATCATCTTTAACCGCATCATATGGAAATACTACAATTGGTTTCCATTCTTTAACAAGATGATATTGTAAAACTTGTTCACAAATATCACCTAAAATTTTTCATATGGTATACCATGTTTATGAAATTCATCCAAAGTCATTGCAAAAAATCTCACCAAGGGAACAAAATTTTTTAATGTGATCTCATAGATCCAATATTTTCTTTTGGCCATTTAGAAGGATCGGTAGAAAGAGTAGGATTTTGCTGTGCACATCCCCATTGAATGATGCGATCCCAAACTTTGGTTTCACCCTTTACACTAAAGTCATCACGTTTAAGGATAGGAAGAAGTTCGAATTCTTCTAATTCAGTGAAGTCTTGAGATTTCAATAATATTTTAGGATCATTTTTAATAATATCATCTATATGTTTATTTAATTTTTTAAATCTATCATGTTGTAAACTAATTTTATGGACATAAACAAAATTTTCTCGAATCCACTAATCACCTTTTTTAAAAAGATGTTTCTGTAAGTCATTCACCAAATAATCAAAGTTAAGTTCATCAAATGCAATAAGTTCAAAGAGAAGTTCTGCCCGAGAATTTTCAAATTGAACTATTCCTGTATAAATATATCTATAATTAAAATTAAAATTAAATTAAAATTTATATCGTATATGAAATATAAAATTTAAATTAAATAAAATTTTTGCCGAATAATAATTTCAAAAATTTCAGGTGAAATATTTGGTTTTTCAAAATTAATTATCCCTTTTTTTAACCCATTCTCTAGTAAATGCAGATTTAAATACGATGAACGTGCGATAAAAATTTGTAAATGTCCTCGATATTAGGTTCTTCTCCTACTTTTATTTCTAAATCATAGTTACTATCTTCAAAAAATTTAATAAAATCTCGAATTAAAATTTCTTCATAGTGTTTTTTGGAAGTCTTGGACATTGTAAATATAAAAAATTCGATAAAAATTCGCAAATACTCTATATACTATTATAATTTATAAATATATAAAATTTGCAAATATATATTCTTCTAATTTTATAAGTATATTTAAGATCTTTTCATTCGTATTGATATTGCCTCTAAGTATTATAAATTTATATAAATAATTAAATTTGGATAGCATACTAGAGTTCCGAATCGGGTCACCCGTGTCAAAACGGGTGACTCGGATCACTGATTTGAAACCCGGGTCAAATCGGTTGGTATATTCATGTTGAATAATTCGTTCTGTATATTAAACCATGTCGCTTCATTTAATAGCAAAACCTACTTCATTGCTATTTGACTCGAAACTTTACTTTGGAGATTGACTGAGAGTATATGACTTATTAACATTTGCCTTAACAAAAACGAATACCTTCACAGGGCAATTATTTTGTTGTTTCACCTTATTGATATTAAATATGGATATTTTGCAAATTCGAGTACATGATTTCATTTAGTTTTTCTTTATCTCTACAATCTTACAGATAAATTACTGATTTTTAACTTTTAAACCAGCGACTTGTCAAATTTCTAGTATTTTTTAAGAGATTCACGAATTTACATTATCGTGATTGTTATTCTAAATGAAAGAATAAACTGTAAATAGTAAATTATTTTTATTTTCACTTTATCAATAAGTGACAATCATTGGTTGATTCTTCTGAACTGACAGGATCAATAAATGACACATAACATATATAAAACCCGTTTTCATCCGGGCCACCCGATTTCAATTTGGTGAAGAAATTGCATCCGGTACAGACCTCTATAGCATACTTAACGGAGTGTAAAATAATAAATGGCGAAAACTTTCATTTAAGGAAGAATGATCTAGATCAATTTTTAATATATTGAAATATCAAATTATTGTATTTAATAAAATTCAAGCTAATTAAAAAAAATACCATTATAATAACAAAGTTAAATTACCGATTTTTTTTGTTTATACTATTCAAGTGAATTATATCTATCAAAAATTCTTTTGATATTATTTTTATCTTTCACATTTATAGCTGTAACAGTATTTGTTTTTTATTGAATAAATTCCAAAATGATTCACGAGTAAATAATCTATTTTTGCTTCCACGAGAAAGTAATTTAAATTCATATGGGTTATTTCTTATACTATATTTAGCAGCATTTTTATCAATTCATATGCAATTTCCACTGCATGTTCTTCATTAATAACAGTTGAGAATGGTTCAGTTGATCTCTAGCAACATAAGGAATGGCACCATAATATTTGCAGTTACGGTGTAGACTTTTGACCTAAGGAAGAATGATCTAGATCAATTTTTAATATATTGAAATATCAAATTATTGTATTTAATAAAATTCAAGCTAATTAAAAAAAATACCATTATAATAACAAAGTTAAACTACCAATTTTTTTGTTTACATAAAATACAATAATGTATTGTATGTATGATTGTATTACGAAAGTTACAACCATACAATGTATGTAGTAATAATTTATATTATCTACACTATATTTTTTGCATCAAGTCATAAAGATCAATTCTTTATTCAACAATCTACAGATAGTGATACAAATCAATGAATCAATTATGACAAACTGTTATTGGTTAATTCACAAATTGCTCATTAGCACATATCGATTTTCTAAGTCAATTTTGACGTTAATTTATCAACCTGTAGTGTTAGATCAATTTGATATTATTTAAAATAATACCTCTGATCCATTGATTGAAGTGTCTGAGAACAACCTAAACGTGGAATGAATCGTTTATCTTGTGAAAGAAAATTGATTATCATATGCTTCATCAATAGTCTTATTGCAGGAAATAAATAATATTTAAATATAGTCTGTGCGAAAAGCCATCCTATTCTATCTGGTAGCTTAATATGATTTGCCTTCCCAATAATTTTACTCTTCGACAAAGAAAAGCTTAAACTACTTTTAACCATCATCTCTACTCAATAATTTTATTATTGTGCAAATTATAGTAAACCTCCGGATAAATCCTTTACCAAGCATGCTGATACTACCTTATAACTCATTTATTTGGTTAAGGATTTAAAGATCAGCATAAGAAATTGAATTCCAAAGGAATCCAATTTCTTATGCTCCTTGATATAAACCTGTTATCAAGCAGTGCCTGTCTGATAACTTATTATTACACAGCGATGTCGACAAATATTTTTTAGGTGTTTACATAGTTATGTACGCAAAACTGAACACTAATTTTCAAACTAATTTATGATACTGTATAATTCATACTGAAAACAATGATTAAAATATATGGGGATAAACTAAAACAACCACATTTAGCATTTTCAAACTAATTTTAAAATTTTATTTCAAATTAGCGCAGTACGTTTTTTTTTTATACATTAGTTTAGGCCAGACCAACTTAATTCGGTGGTTTATGTTACCTCCTCCCCTTCCCACCACAGATGCGGAAATTTTCGAACCTATTTTATAATATTACGGATTATTTCGGAAAGTTGTTTCGGAAAAAAATTTTTTTATAATAAACCCCCTCATATCCTACCCCTTCCTACCAGGGATGGTAAATGACTTTAAATGACCCAAATTACTCAAATGACAAATGACCAGTCATTGGTCATTTCACGGCCCAAATGACTTAAGAAGGTCATTTAACTCTGGTTAGATGCGAACATATGTAACGTGATCGGTAGGATGTCAATCTCCTAATGACCAAATGGCACCGGTCATTTGGAAATGACCATAGTCATTTAGTCACGAGTCATTTCCAAATGATCCAAAATTTGAATGACCTCAAATGAGCGATCATTTTGAGGTCATTTGAGGTCATTTGAAAAATTGTCAAATGACCAGGTCATTTACCTCCCTGCTTCCTACACCTCTTTTGCGAGAAGGATGTACGGAAATCACCGAATTAAATTGGTCTGACTTAACAAAAATTAAATTATCTGGTTTTAGTTTTATTTATTTGCAATACACTTTTTTAAATAAAAAATGAGTTTAGGTTTGAAAAAATCTATTCTTCGAAGAATGACGCTCTAAAATAGAATGACAATCAATCGGAAGATTGTCAATTTAACTTGACCTAAATGAATTTATTATGTGGCCTAAAATGAAATTTTGTGCAACACAAACTTTTATTCGCAGTTTTCTCCAAATCTATATTTGTGAAACTTTTTGGAAGTTAGAATAAATTTTATTTGGGTTCTTTAGGGAAATATCATGATTACTATCCTATTGCATAAATTACATAATCATCGTAATGCATTCGGATAATTTGAATATTCGATCGAATCAGAGCATTTGTTACACTAATTCAGTGCTAAGCTGTTGTTCGTGATCAGACATATAAAATATTTCCTTAAGCAGATTAGATTAATGATCTGAATGGATTCTTTATATATATAAAATTCATGGATAAATTTTGCCATTTGAATTTCTAACGACACATAAGATTGAATTATTTAAACAGTAGAAGAAAATGTCATCATTTTATAGTTTTCCATTTTATTATGTCTTTAAAGATTTCTTAGGTCTATTATTATTTTTAATGTTTCTATATGTTGGTCATTTCTATTATCAATATTTTACTCGTGTTAACAAACTTCCAGGACCATTTCCCTTACCCATTGTCGGATCTGTTTGTATTTTATTATTTATTGTTTTAAGCCGTTGAAAATTTATCATTATGATTTTTTTTTAAAAAAATTCATATTAATTTTTATAGCTTTGGAATAAACGCGATGGATACAGTAAATGGATTCTCAAGCTTCAACAACAATATGGTGATATTTTTGAAGTTTGGTTAAGCAATAAACGCAAGATTTATTTATGTCGTGCAGAATATTTTGATAAATTACTTGCATCATCTACAAAAACCAAATGGTTTTCTCGTATTGGAGCTAACGAAGGTCTTCACGAACTCGGAGTTAGTAAACAAGGAATATTGGCAAATGATAATCTCGATAGTTGGAAGTTCAATCGACATTTTTTTAGTCAAGCTATGCTTACACCTAGTTTTAATCTTAAAGCTATTGATTCTACTAACAAAATTTGGAAAGAAATGGAAAAGTATTGGAATGCTCTTGGTGATGATTATCAAATTGAATTATCTGAATGGATGCAACGATTTACTATTGATATGATTATTGAAACTACTACAGGAAAAAGGGCTTATACTTTACCTGTATATTTTAATAAATTTACCACAAAAAAAATAGTTGATATTCCACCGGCCATATTAGATGATTCAGAATATTTTATCCATAATTTGCAAAAACATGTTTCAGCATTCACAACATTTGCCGTTTTCCCATATTACATTAGACATTATATGCCAATACTTAGAAATATAACTAAAGCAGGAATAGAGAGTCGTGATAATATTCATAGAAAAATTATGGAGATAATTAAAAATAGGAGAAAAGAGATTGAGAAGAATGATGATGTAATATTCAATGATATGTTATCATTATTTATTGTGGCAAATACTGAAAGGGATAAGAGTAATATACCTGATTTACGACCTATGACTGACGATGAAATTTTGGGAAATATTAAGGATGCATTCATTGGTGGAAGCGAAACAGTAACTATAAACTTTATTTATTTAGATAATGTTAAATAATTTTTTTTTTAAATATTTGTTCACTTTACTTTTAACAGACTACAAATGCAACCTGTGTTTTAATCTATTATATATGCAAGCATCCAAACATTTTAAAAAAACTTCGTCAAGAACTTGACTCAGTCTTTGGTGAAGATCGTGATCGTCCATTCACTTCAGATGACCTTTCCGCATTAAAATACTGCGAAGCTGTAGTCAATGAAACGGCAAGAATCCATCATATTCTTCATTCGGCATCTCGCATAAACACTGAACCTGATGAATTACTCGGTTATCAATGGCCAGCAAGCTCAGAATTTATATTGTTCTTTGAAGGTGGAAATAAAAATCATAAATATTGGAAAGACCCAGAGGTCTTTAATCCAGATAGATTTATGACAGATGATAAAATTGTGAAAAAAAATTTTATATTTTTTGGTGGAGGAATTCGACAATGTCCTGGTAAGAAATTGGCAATGATTGAGCTGAAAGGTATAATTGCAATGTTGTTTAGAAAATATGATGTTACCTTAATGAACGAAGAGTTACTTTACAAAAGCTTGATATTTAATTCTAGTATTGAAGGAATGTTTATAAAAATTACACCTAGGAAGGATGTTATATTTAGCTAATATTATAGTTGTAAACCATTGAAATTTTTTGTAAACATTATATTATATTTATATATGCATTTTGAATATGGCTGAGCAACAAATATTGATATTTTCTTGAACTAATTCCAATTGTCAAATCATTTTAAAGAGTCCCTATATTGTTGAAGTGTGGACTTTTATTCCAAATACATTCAAACATCAGTTATATCTCACTAAGTTATATCTCTACCTAAATTATATCATTATTTAGCAGAATAAATATTCTATATTTGTCAAAAGTTATCTTAGTTATATCTCTACCTAATTTATATATCAAAAACTTTTTACACAAAAGGGGTGATATAACTGAAGTTTGACTATACAATTAATACATTTAAAGGATTTAAGTGTTTAATTTTTAATTATAATCTTATTATTTGAGATATATTTAACTAAATTGTTATTAAGTTTATTATTGCAACGAATTTATGAACATCCCAAAATTTGAAAAATTCTAACTATTAATATGTAAATACTGATTTTGGTTAAGATCAATGTTTTCCGGTTAAGATGTGTCTTTATAATTTAAAAAAAAGTGTGGATGATGGGTTAGACCAGAGATGGCACCAAAATCTTTTTTGGCGATTCCGAAAGTTTTGGGTTTCGGATTATAGCTTCCGAAACCTTATCCGAAACTCGAAACCTCAACCAAACCCGAAACCTCGACCGAAACCCGAAACTTCAACCGAAACCCCGAAACTGCCAAAGCATCAATAATTTATTTGTTTATTCTCTCCAAAGTTGGCGCCGAAACCCTTTTGTGCCAAATCCAAAAGTTTCGGCCTTCGGATTATAACTTCTGAAACCTTAACCAAAACTCGAAACCTCACCAGACACCCGAAACCTCATTCGAAACCCGAGACCTCACCTGAACGCTAAAAACTACCAAAATTTCCATATACGTTTATTGTATTAATGTATTATATATCTCTTTCAAATGCACTGATGTATGCTACGTATCTCTTCAATATATATTAATCGCATTGATGTATGTTAAATATCTCCTTAAAGAATACGAAATTTGAATATCCAGCGCCATTTGGGCTGGAATGTATCCAGCATGCGTGCAGTCCTTTTTGTTTTTATGATTCACAAGTATAACATGAAAGGTATAATTCCGGAGTTTATATTCTGAAATCAAGGTTGCTTTTGCAAGCATCAGTTTTTTTACTTTACTACGTAAAAACTGGTACAATATCAAGTAATAATAAGTAATTAGTACGTCCATATCTAAGTTACCGCAAAATTAAATAAATTGTTGGTATCAAAGTCATCAAATATTTATCGATTCATCATTGGCAATTTTTTCTATCGCCCTAGAATTTTGAAATCAATTGTAATAACGGTATGATACAGTCGTCCCTCTCTATAATCACCAAGTCCATCGCACTCTATTTTGGTGATTGTAAAGAGGTGTGACTATATATAAAATACCTCATTATGGTCATGTGATCAAAGGCCAATAAGTAATATATTTGCGCATATTTGAAACACTATTAAAAAATTTAAGCCAGCGGCCCAATTTGGATAAAACAACTACCAGAGTGTTTGACTCAATAAGACGATTCTAAAGAGTCCAAAATCATCCAAATTTAATTACAAATGCTAAGATTATTAAGGATTTTTCACTTAGATGTTTAAATTTAATCAATTCTTAAACATGTAAAGTGATACAAATCCTTAACGATCTCAGGAGCGTGTGATTCCATTTTAACGATTTTGGGCTCATTAGAATCGTCTCGTTGAGACGAATATTTTGGTAGTTGTTGCATCTAAATTGGATCATTGGATCAAAAGTTATTTGCTGTCAAACCTTTAAGAAGCTTTAATAGATAATTTTAAATATACGTGAATATGAAAATTGGCCAATCGATTTTATAATCCGTATTTAGTTAAAATTTGGTGACTATAATGAGGGTTTTTATTAATAAAATTGTTAAAAAATCAAATTTTTATAGTGATAGTGATTATAAGCGATTTGTGACTATAATGAGGTTTTTTACTATATTTGAGTCTGTCGCAAAAATCAGGTGCTTAAATAGAGGTGTGACTATATGGGGTGTGACTATAGGGAGGTCTGACTATATTAAAAATAAAGTTAACCAGCTTAAAAAAACCCCGAACAAACCGAGGCAGTAAAAAAAACATAATTAAAAAATGATCTATATAATGTTATAATTTATTCAAAAATAATTTACATTTTTGGTTCATTAAAAATAATCAACTTTATAATAAATTTCAAAGGCTTCAATATTATATTTTTGAGTTTCGAATTTTAGGTTTGGGTTTTGGATTATAGTTTCAGGGTTTTGAGTTTCGGAGTTTCAATTTTTTTAAAAAATCTAAAACTAGTTTCAGATTAGAACCCTTTCGAAACTAGTTTTGGGTAGGTTTCATTTCGACGCCATGTTAGGTTAGACGAAGGGATGGTAAATAATCTGTTCATTTGACAATGTTTCAAATGACCTCAAATGACCTCAAAATGACTACTCATTTGAGGTCATTCAAATTTGGGTCATTTAAAAATGACTCGTGACCAACAAATGACCAGGCCATTTGGCCATTAGGTCATTTTGCATATAGTTGACATCCTACCAATTACAAAAAACTGTATAATACATATGTATGTTAATTATTAACATGACATTTGTAAATTTGAAAATGATTTATTTCATTTTACAATCAGTAAATTATTATTCAAGAACATTTTTTATTTTTTTTAAAAAAAAGTAAATAAATTATTTTTTTTTGTCTAGTGCTTTTTTTAATCATTTTATACTTGATCTAATGATTCGATTAGAATGTCGTTTTACAACCAGTCTGGAAATGATCTAGTCATTTAGCCAAAAACTAATGGCAATAATTCATCAAATGATTTAGTTATTTATCATCTGTAATAATTTTTATTAGATAGCATCCAGTAATGTTTATTTTTACAAAGAACAATAATCAATTTTGATTGGCTAAAGTAACCAGAGTTAATGTCATTTGGACCATGAAATGACCAATAACTGGTCATTTGTCATTTGAGACATTTGGGCATATATACAGTACTAAAATTTACAACAAAATTGGAGAACAGTTTCTTAATCAGATTTTAATTTTTATGTTTAATAAAGAGATTAAAATTTTATTAACAAAATATATTTATTGAATGAAAAAATTAAAAGTCAAATAAAAAAAAGTGCTCCAATTTTAATAAATCTTTCAATATATATATATTTTAGTCTTTCACAATTTTTTAAGCATTAATAATTGGTTTACAAAGTAGAATTTAGACTTTATTATGTAATGACTATTTGTGATTAACCAAAAATTGATTAAATCAGAAATAAGCTACCCATATATTTTGTAATCAAAATTATTAAAAAAGGTGGCTTATTTTTGGAAATACATAGTAAAGGCCTCAAGTTCAAGACCAAAAGAAATCTTTAATTCTGGTTTATCTTCATTA
The DNA here is from genome assembly GCA_003550325.1 of Gigaspora rosea. Taxonomy (NCBI): domain Eukaryota; kingdom Fungi; phylum Glomeromycota; class Glomeromycetes; order Diversisporales; family Gigasporaceae; genus Gigaspora; species Gigaspora rosea. Next base: position 54,500 of record QKWP01000028.1, read on the forward strand.
TATTGATATCAATTTATTGATATCTCCAATATTATCATCACTAGTAAATTCAAGAGCAAGTATAAGTACAAGTGCATAAACAAATATTGGAGTATTATAAAAATTATTGAACCTGAACATTGTTTATAAACTTGAACTAAACTCAGACTCAAACTAATAATTAAGTTCAAGTTCAGCTCAGGTTTATAAACTTTAAGTTTAGTTCAGGTTCATGTTCAAAGATTTGCAAATTTAAAGTTCAAGTTCAGGTTTATTAAACTTGAACTCAACCCTGATTGAACTGAACCTAAATATTGGAACACTAGTAAGAACATGCATTTATTAATTTATGTTCAGTTTAATAATCTATGTTTTTGATAATGTAGATTGGTATATTTTGTGTTATTTTATACTACTATATAAATTTTTTGATTTTTTTAGTATTATTAGTTCAATCACATTTCATATATAACATGAAATGTGGTAAAAATTTTTTCTTATAATTTTCAATTTCTAATATGATAATTTAATTGTCACTTGTTATTTAAAATAAGAATGTTTCAAATATTGATCATTAATTACAACATTCTTTACTATCTTAAAACTTTAATAGGTAATTATTACAATACAGTATTTTGAGATGCTATAAATAAAGATATATTGCATCTATTTGTTACAAGACAGTGCATGAGTAACTGGTTAGTAGATATAAGGTATAGATAACAGTTGTTATAAAAAAGAATTAGATAAAAATTGGTAAGTGTAGTAGAATAAATATATAAGAAGTGGCTATATAAAAATAACAGTGGGAAGTTGTTTTTTTTCTTTTGCTTTTGCTGCTAGCTTGATGCTTTATCATTAGTTCCCACTTATCTGCTACTAACTAGTAGAATATGAGTATAGTAGAAATTTTACAATAAGGATCAGGAGTTTGAATTGTTAGTCTGGCTATTAAGAAAGTGATTTAGTGATCCAACTACATGGAATATTACCGGTAGCCATATATGATTCTAGGAATCACCTATTGAAGGACCCTGAAGAACTCTAATACAACCCGAATCTGAGTTTTATAATTTTAGCAGTATTTTAGCCAAATAGATGTATAAAATCGAGCAAAATTTGAAAATTCACTATATAAAAATGCAATGTTTGATGAATTTCTATACAAAATTTCCTTTTTTAGAATTATTTGAGTTGTATCAGAGTTCTTCGGGTCCTGCTATTGACCACATAAGTAGCAAGGCAAGATTTATATGTGTATTCTATAATCTTATATATTGCATCTAGGTTGAGTAACAAATAGATTTGTAACTATTACTATAGTAACATTCTCTTGACTAATGTTATAATGAAATATTATTGTTGATTAATATGTAATATTAAAGTATTGTTAGTAATTATTTTGAATTTATCATTATCAAAAATGATACAATACTAATGCTATTAATTATCAAATTTTTTAAATTTATATTTTTTAGAATTTTGCATTTCATTATGGTTTTATTGTTTATAAGATTTTGCTATTGGTTTTTTTTGAACTTGAGTTCATCTTTTGCTTAGTAACTAGTTTTACTTCAAAGACAATATATTTTACTAACACTTTTTCTACTAATAAGCCTATATTACAGGTGATTGCTTTATAAACAATTTTATTTCATAAACGATATATATTACTAACAGCTCATTTTGCAAATTAATTCTAATTACACCAATACAATCACATTTCTTGTATAACATAAAATGTGTGAGGGATGGTTTCTGTTCAACTTTTTTGATACCTGCTATGCTGATTTTTGAAGAATCCTTTTTTAGTATGGTTAATAGTTAATCTATTACTATGAATTAATAATATTTTTTTTTTATTAAAAAAACAACATTCGTATATTATGCATACTTTGTATTTTGAGATTTAAAAAAACAACTTCTATTCATTATTCACACTTTGTATTTTTTGAAATTAGATTGAGACATGGACAACGTTAATAACATGCATTAGTGAGTTACATATTAGTAAAACATAATAGAAGCTATAATAATTTCAACACGAACTAACTCAACTCTAACTATATATTGTGATTATTAGAATAACAAGCAAGTTTTGTATAAGAATTTTTTATAGTAATTCTTGATAGAAGCCACAATAATTTTGTTGCAAATTTAACCTTAAAATGTATTATATACTAAGTAAGGTTGTAACAGGTTTTATAGTAATTTACAATAGAAATTGTGATATTCTAATACATACTAATTAACCTTTTCATTATTACATGATGCACATTGTAAGAGTGGTGGGCATTGGGTATACAGCTAAAAACCACTAACAACACCTCTATCTAATAAAACCAATGCCTTTTAATTGCATAAGACTTTTGAACCTTTAATTGGTAGACAAAAAGGACATAGTTGATTGGTCTAGATCTCAAGATTTTTATAGGGTCTTAATGTAGTATGATCGAATAAGGATAAGTATTTCAGGGATTTCTTGTGAATACTTCTTTTGTTAGTAGTTCAAATCTCATTCCATTTATATAATTCTTCTTCTTTATTCTAGTCACAAAGGATGAAATGTTCTAATGTATTACTAATTATCATCATGTGATTAAGGGCAAAATTAGATAATGTGAGTGATTAATCTAACAATAAACAGATTAATTGTTTGATAAATCAGATAATTAAAAGTTTAATTAATTTATAATTTTATAAAAGGTAATTAATTTGACCTTTCTTTCTTTAACTAAATTATACTTAACAAAATTCAAGACATAGGTTATGAAGTCAAAACTAGTAACATTATTTAAAATAATGAATACTTTACAGGTAAAAAGTAAATTCAATAAGTGATTTATTACAAGAATTTTGGGTTAAAGGGAAACTTTCTCAGAGCTAATACTTCAACTCTTATTTTGATACAAATTAATTCAACTTTAACCACATACTGTAATGGCAAGAAATTCTGTAAGAGAATTTTTTCTCAACCCTTAATTACATACTAAATATCGAGTAAGTTTGCAACAAAATTTTTTATATTTTTGTAATATTTGTTTTGTCTTTATAAGACAAATTGAATAATACCAAAATAATGTAATTCTGATAATAGTTTGCAAGTCAATTAATTTTTAGAAAGAATTTTTTAAGACTTTCTTATATGATAATTTGATAATTGTAATGCATAGTGATATAAGGGAAGTGCCATTTATTACATAATTTATTTTTATTATACGGCTCTCCCCCTCCCCCCGGTGATAATATGGTTCCAAAAATAGCAGTAGCAAAAATAGCACTAGCTATATCACGATAACCACTTAACCAAATCTAACTGAAATTGGTTTATTTTAAAATAAACCAATTTTGGTCAGATTTGGTTAAGTGGTTGTCATAATATAGCTAGTGCTTTTTGCACTGCTAAAATCTAGTAGCTCTTATATCTAACTTAATTAGTATCATAATTGTTAAAGCCCTATCATCAAACTCCTAAAGAATTACCATATTTATTAAAAACTTCACATCATTCAAAAACTAGAAATATCAATCGGCTTATCTAGTATATTAATTATACAAAAAAGACTAATTATTGAAGACAATCATATCTCTAGTACGGACCCATAATTTTCTGGGTACAATAAAGTAAAAAACTTAAACATGTGCGAAATTATATTGGAAAGATATTAATTATTGCCATGCAAGAGAATATAGGAGGCAAATCAATAATATAATCATAGCATTGCATAAACCTCCTAAAATATAAAAAAGATAATTATAAAAAAAGAAATCGATAAAAACTTAACATAGCCTCTGAAAAATAATAGTTGTAAAAGAATATTCTAAATAAAGTTGAATTAAATATTAACATGTAAAAAGCATAACATGTAATCATGAATATGAGAAAAGATTTATAATGTATATAAATTCAGTATAATATTGTAGTATAAGAATAATAAAACTACGTTTGCTTTTAATAAATAATATATGTAAATTTTTTTTTAGTTTTTTCACTATAAAAGCATAATAAAAATCCTCATTGTTTCTTGATTGTTTAAAAATCATCAAATATACTTCAAATTAAAAAAATTCAAATTCTTATTGTTACATGTAGTCATGACAACTGTTTTTATTTCAACATAAATTAAAACGTTTAATATGGCTCAGAGTTTTCTCTCAATGCCTACATTTTCAAAAACTTACTTGTACACCAATCCTACAATTTTATACCATGAATTTTGCAATGCTTTTGCATTCTTCACAATGATTAAATCTTGCAATCCAAGCATGAACAGACAAGATTTGATGAACACAGCAAACAAAGAATGGTGAAAATATCGGAAAGAATCTGAAACAACAATTAAAAATCAAATTAATCAATATTTGATCGCAAGTCCATCTATTGTTCGAACGATACCTTTTTTTTACCACCCAATTCACCCAACATACCCAACATACCTAGTTCAGAATCATCAACTTCAGATTCAGCTAGTTCAAATTTGTTAGTCTCGAATTCAAGCTCTTTATTATCAGTTGAAATACCTACTATTCCTCTAATGCACCAGCTCAACACAAATCTTTAATATTAATTCGAGAAGCTGAAGCTAAAATAACTGAATATGAACATCTAATGGCGAATACCAGTGATAAAGACCTTCGATATCAAATATATGAAAAATTAAAAGAAGCACATGCTGTTGTTGAAAAGGAAAGAAACTGCTTTAGTTTACTTAAACGTTATGCTGCAGCTCAAGAAAAATATCGAGAAAAAAATGAAGGCAGCTTGAAGAAGAGGGTATTGTTGAAATATTTGATACAAGAGGGCGTCCATCAGAGTTTCAGAAAAACCCTATATTACTTGATCAAATACATAAATGTATTGAATATAGTGCTGCGGACAAAAAAAGAAGAAAAACTACAATCAAAGTTCGTACTATAAAACATTTAAGAGAAGATTTGCAAAAGTAATATAATGTTTATATTACCCGTCAAACACTTTCAACATACCTTTTGCTCTGACATCCCAATACACATAATGCACTTCGTCATCGTTATTTAGCAAATATCAAAATAGCAGCAGAATCCCGATCTGAGATGAACCTCATATTGACGAGCACTATTGTCTCACATCTGTTAAAATAGTTAGAGAATTCACTTCAACCTTTGCCAATAATAGCATTATCATCTCTTAAGATGATAAAGCTAAGATTGGTCTAGGTATACCAGCAGTTAGTAGAACTTTTCAAAGCCTTCAATCTTTCAATGAACCTGTTACTGTTTCTGATCACGACTTTCCCTATGAAGCAAAACAAAAGCTCGTACCTTCAGTCTATCTTATCATTAATCCTTAAGACACAAATAAATCACTACAGCAAGGTCAATTATCCATTTATGTTAGACCAGAATATTTTGTCAGAACATCTTCAATGTCACATATAAGAGATCTAATTGAAATTACAAAGAATGATGATTATACACAGATATTTAAATGTGAAGGGTTCCTTAAATCTATATGGATCTTATTAATTGATGGGGGCCTAATGAAAATCCCAGGCACTTAAAAAATATTATTGAATATTGTCATTTTTTCTGTGAGCTTGATCTTGACTATCTTTCAATTCGTACACATGCCCCTTCACAATCTGCTTATAACCCAGTAGAACGTAGTATGTGTACCCTTTCTGAAAAACTAGCTGGGATTGAGTTGCCAATTGATAAATTTGGGTCACATCTTAATAGTCGGGGTGTAGCCATAGATGAAGATTTGGCAAGACGTAACTTTGAATTTGCTGGTCAGTGCTTGTGTGAAATCTGGAAACATGATAATATTAACGGAAAACAAGTTCATATTAATTATATTGATTATAATGAAGATCCATTTCAAAACAATGAGAAAGATTCTATTACCTGGTTATGGATAGAATGTCATACACAAATCTGTCGTTATTCTCTTGACATGCAAAAATGTTCTAATCAAAGTTGTTGTGGTGAAGTTCGTGCAAAAGAAGCAATCGACCTATTAAAAGAAAATAATGGATTTCTTCCGCCACTTACAAAAGGAAAAGATGGTCATTATTTAAATCCGATTCATATTTTACAATATATGGACAAGGTAAAATTGCCCAAATACGATGAAGTTTGTCCTTCATTATTAGCACAAATGCATCAAAGGCTTTGTTGCAATGTATGTGACAAATATTTTCCAATGATAAAGATGATTACTAACCATAAAAAAGCATTTCATTCTAAAAAACGAGGAAAGCAAATTGCAGATCAAACTGTTGTACATAGTCTTGATTCTATTAGATTTGTAGAACATGTGCCCACCTGTTCGCCATACTTCTTAGCAGATGAAGTCACTTTATCACTAGATTGTATTAATACACAGCAAATTCAACTAAGCAAGGCAGCATTTGTAGAGGACTTTTCTAATCTTCCTTCTACTAATTCACTCTATCTATTAGAAGTCTTTGATTTACGAGATACACTTTCCGATACTGAATAAAAATTAAAAAAAAAACTTTTAAGTATTGTAGTATAAATTAAACTTTATTCCGATGTTTTTTTTAGTATGTACAAAGTTTAAATACTATTCATTGTAAGATTAATTTTTAAATAAAAAAAGTCGATATTTGATTATCGACATCTAGTACATAATGCTATTTTTTGATTGGCTGATCCAGACTATATTAGTACGTGATAGATCTGCTACCCCCCTTCCACCCCCCTAAATTACGTAATAAATGGCACTTCCCTAACTCATTCAAAAAAATGTAACCCGGGTCACCTGACAGATGAACCCGCGGGTCATCCGAGTTGTTCAACGGGTCCACTCAGGTGCACAGGTTACCCGTTTGACCCGAGTTAGATATTTAAAAAATTCAATATGCATTAACGAAATTCTTATTTTAGTTGTTACGGCCTTTATTAAAGACCAAACTGACCTATAATTAATAAAACAATAGCACTTATACATATAATCAGCCTACTACTTAAAGTTACGTATAACGTCTTAACCTTCTTTTTTTATTAACCGTTGTGAGAGTTAAAGTTGAATAGCACAAACCGGTGCTCAATTTCTATTTTAATTATCATTTTTAATAGTACTTAAAAGAATCAAACAATTAATAGAATCAAAGGATTCGAAAGATTCAATCAATCGAAAAGAATTAATAGATTAGAAAATTAGTAACGCTTCATTTTAGTCTGTAATTAAAAGTATATAAGAGCCTCGAGCTAACCTCAATAAAAGAACTCAGATAAGAGTTGACAATTCATTTTGAGTTAGAGTTAAAAACTCAGTGGAGTTCGAAAGCTTTAGAGTTCTATATTGTAAAGTAATAACCTTCGAAATTAGAGTAGAAGTGTTATCGTTAGTAATTTCCCTGATAGACAATCAAATAAACTGTTATTATTAATAAACTGATAGCCTCCCGATAAGTAAATTGGTATTAAAGTCCAAATCCCGTGACCTCATATTAGAGTCTCGTGATGCTGAATTAGAATTAAAGTTCGCCCTGCTATCTCGAATCCGACAGGTCAACCCGCGGGTTGACCCATCGGATTGACCCACCCATTCCACCCGGGTTGCTATAACTCAACTCGGGTCACCCGCCCACCCGCAGATGACCCGGATTGCTCCAACCCGAGTTATATCACAAGTAATGCAAACCAACTTAAAATAAATTACCAAATGTGATTGCTAAATAGCGAGTAAGTTTTTTGACAGTAATTTATAAAATAATCTCCTATCGCACTAAGTGTCACTCATAACTACCTTCATCATAATTTTTTACACGTAATCAACTATATTTATAACAATCATATTGTGATCAGGAATCTTCCTATGGAAGATTCCCGGTCTCGTATTGATAACTGGGGATTTTACAATTTTCTGCAATTAGATAAAAAACTTCATAAAGACTGAAACTACTAAAATTGTCAAGCTAGACGAAATTTATATAAATCTCATAATTAATTTAATTGTCATATACAAAGCAGAAATTTTATGCTCGTGAATTTATTTAATTTCAATTAATTGACAATTACATATCAGATATATAACTAAGTATTAATTATACAGTACTTTAAATTACGGCATTAAACTGATATTAATGCTTATATTACTGCAGTTTTCGATCGTAATATTAGGAATCTTCGCTTTCTTATATTTTACAACGGAATTAGCCTCGTTATCACTTTGAGCTTTAGATTCATCATCGTTAGCTTTGAATTTGTTACTGGCTTTAGCTTCGGGTTCATTATCGACTTTAGTTTTAGCATTGGCTTCGGGTTCATTATTGACTTTAGCTTTAGCATCGACTTTTGTTTTTTTCATTAAATTTACTGGAAAGTAAGTCAGATGCTTTGGAAAATCCCTTATTAATATAATTCGAAGTTGAATCTTTTAATGCCATACAAGAATCGGGTTTATGAGAATCGGGTTCACAAGAATCAGGTTCATGAGAATTAAGTTCTAGAAAAAAATAAAAATTTAGTATAAATAAATTATAAATCAATAGTACTACAGTATTTTACCTGCTTTTTCAAGTAGAATTAAAAGAGAAACATTATTTTGTTTACGTTTTAACGATTGATGCTGATAAGCTGAAACTCCTGCAATAGTTTTGTGCCGAGAAAAGATCATTTGTTCATCTAATGTAACACCCAATTCCACAAGGTTATGAATACCTGTAGATCGCATAGAATGGTTAGTGATACAACGGCCCTTAAAATCCAGTTTAGCATCTTTGCAAATACTATGCATCATAGTGTCGTGTGATCCTTTTTCTAATTTTGATGTCAAATACCAATCACCATGATATACTTTCTTAGGAGTATTTATACCAACGAAAAATAATCAACTTCAGCATTATTCGGACGTTTAGATAAATACTTCGAATATCTGCAACTAGTGTATAATTATTTCCTGGAATATTAGGTAGTATCAAACTATTCCCAGATTCTGCATATGGATCTTTAATCCCTCCGGCGTGATTCTTTTCTTTAGGTAATTCAAGCCGCATACCATTATCATCTAATTCTTTAAGCCAGGATGCTTTTAACCTTTTTGCATCTCCACCTCTTAAATAGCATAATAAAGTTAACCAGATCCAAACTCTTCGCATAAGACCTTTTGGATTATCAATAGCCACGGCAGATGAATTAAGTATAAACTTAATTTCATCGATTTCTAGTAGACTAGACTGTTTGCGATTTTTATCATCATCATTAACAAGCAACTTCATATGACCATCCAGTGTTCTATATAAACTTTTATATTAGTATTTATCAAACAAGTTTATAACCTGTATCTCTTCAAATATTTCAGATATTCCTCGCGCCAAAGCACAAAATCTGGTATAAAGTGATGGTGCTTTATATTCTTGACCTTTTGATTTTCTTACTTCAACTATAAATTGTTCCAACTAATCTGATAATGTCTTATTATCTAGGTCAATAATTTCATTCGAATAATTACATAGCTCACGAAATTTCATGAATGGAGACATCCAAACATTCTTAGACTTGTCCATATTTATATTTCTTGATGCTTGTTAGAATTCATAAATTGCCTCTTTAGTTGTTGAAACAAATCATGCATCAGTTTTCGTCATTTGTTTATTTAATTAAAGAAAGATTTAATAAAAGAAAAATTTTAATGAAGAAAAGGTTTATTGAAAGAACAGTTTTTGTGAACATCTAGTGACACGCTCCTGGGGATTACCTATTTATTTCATGGGGGGAAATTATAGCAGAGGTTATCGATCATCATATCACGTGGGATGGCCCTTCGGGCCATCCCACATACTATGATCATCGGTAACCTCTGCTATAATTTCTACTCCTACATGAAATAAATAATACAAATTTTTAATAATAAGCTTAACAGAAACTCGTATTTTGACGGAAAATCATGGGTTATAATATTTGTATAATTGGCTAATTGATATAGATTCAAACGTGATTATTGACCAATCAAATCAATTAAAAATTCTTTTGATATGCGAATTACGCGAAAAGCTGAATTTACTATTAATAAAAGTAAAGCATTTTTAATACTAAAGTAATTTTATTATATTTTTCGACTATTAGATTTTACTGAAAACACATTACATCTAACATGTTACTACTACATAGTCTATACTACTGTAATTAAATCACCCATTGTATTTATTATACTGCATATTAGAGGTAGTTGAATATATAATACGTATATGTGTCGTAGTTCGGGTAAAATAAATCGTGTTAAAGTATTTATAATGCGTAGCCTGTTTAATAAATGTATAAAATTTTATGTTAGTATAACACTCACGGTTTAACAATTTATAAATCTATTGTTTGGCTTTATAATTTAAACGTAGTAGAAACTCAATAAACTCTGCCAATTACCAAACACCCTACCTTTGTTCTTATGAAAACTCTCTGGGGAAAGCGATTGAAAATGATTGGAAAAGATTTGCACTCAAAACGAAGAAATTTTACTTATCAACATGTGCACCTTAAGTTTAACTTATTATAGGTAAATGGATCGTAAAAATGCCGAGTTTTAGACTACAATCATATATCAGATTTTCAATTGTCCATATAAATAATATGTTTAACATCACTTTCGGAATCTATCGGATAAGAGTTTCTGCTATGCTTTAATAATATGAATGCAGACTAACTCAACCTTAATCATATTAGTATTTTGGACGAAACTCAAATTTGCAGAGCAAACCTAGTTCAGAGGTTTCGGCCTTATAGAGCAAAACTAAAATTCTTTAGTGCTAAACATTTTGAATTAGAAAATTAGGTTTATCTAAAACACTGAATCATAGAGAAACCATGATAATTTGATACAAACTAACTCATCCACATACTGTGGTTACTACAGTAGTAAGTTCTATCTCAGTTTTTTTTACAATAACTCAATATATATTAGAATAATTTCAATTTTTTAATTTAGAATGAATTACATAGAATTTCCAATAATTCAGAAGATACAAATTGATTTAACCTTAACCAAAATAGAGTGTTATTAGAAGAGTAAGTTCTATAACAGAATTTTCATAATAGTAATCACAATAATTTGAATATAAAACCCATACTAAAATATCAAGTAATGTTTGTAGCCAGTTTAAAATTCAAATCTAAAGTTATGTTCTCAAAAGAACATAATTTAAATTTTTATTATTCTCAAAAACTTTTTAATGTTCATTATATATTATTATTAAATAAATTGAATATTAATTTTTAAAAAATGTTCATATTCTATATTTACAATTCATATACTAAGTTCATACTTATCTATTAATAATTTTTTAAAGTTTGTATATAATTCTTTATTTTTTTATTTTTTTTTTTTGGTGTTAAGGTGAGGTTTTGCCTTTATCTTTATTAATAAAATGTGTAAGATTCCTCATGGGGTTTCTCAGATTACAATTATTAATTATACAAGAATTAAGACTCAGACTATTGATAGAGTTATTTAATTTCTACCTAATTTATCTGTAACCTAAACCTACTAGAGTGGTTAAAACTCACCTAGATTTGAATATGGAGAATAGAGTTAGTTGGAGAGCTATATTTAATCCAGTTGTGTGACCAGATTTCTATTTTTCTAAGTGCTAAGCTCAAAGGTGGGCATGTGCTATTGTTGTTTTCATGTTGTTGGTCTGGTAAGCCACAGATGCAGCTATAAGTATATAGAGTTCTGTTATACCTTAAACTGTAAGCCAATCCAGGCAAATTTGGCTGAAAAATTGCTATAAATATGCTTATGATCTATATTTTTTAAAACTTAAGATATTTAATTAAAATTTTTTTTGATAATAATTGAAAATAAGGATTATATTATAGTAGTATTTAATTTTATATTATAAGAAAAAAATTTTAAGTTGCTAATAAGCTAAAAATAGACAAATTTTAAAAAATTTTTTATACAAAAAAATTATCTACTTTTTCTTGGCGAACTCTATAAATATTAGCTCTAGCTTCCTGATTTAATAGAATGATATAGTTTATAAAAAGGATTACAACTTTTATTATTGCAACTTTTGTGATTTACTTGTAAAAATTAGGACTTGTATTAGAAGTGAAAATTTTTTTTATAGACGGGAACATATAAAATTTAAGAAAACCTAAAGAAAAATTTTATAGTAAAAGTTTTAAAATAAAAACTTTAAACTTTTATTGCTTTAAAGTTTATTAATAATTTTAAAAAATTTTTATAATAAAGTTTATAAAATATATTTTAAAGAAAATATTCTATAAATAAAGTATACCC
>QKWP01000028.1:68210-88928 GCA_003550325.1 Gigaspora rosea
CTATACATAGTATGTATATACATATGTATATATATATATACATATATATATTTATACAGAATTTGTCATGATCAAATTACATTATCAAATTGATGAACATTTTATATAATTTATTGTTCTTATTAATAAATCTAGAACATAAAAATTTTATAAATGTTCTCTTTGAACCATCAAATAAGAGAACTTTTTCTAAATATCAATGTTCTTAAAAAAATTCAAATGTTTATTGAGAACCATGAGAACATTAAATTTTAAACACTGTTTGTAGCAAAATTTTTTGTAATGACCAGCAATTGCAATAATTTCGCAAAAGCTAAACTAATTCAATCTTAACAACTAGATATCAAAGAAATTCAAAATAATGATATCTCAGGTTATTGGGCATTAGTAGATTGATCCTTGACAGTAGTAACAGAAATATATGACTGATACTAATCGACTGTATAAGCAGTCCATTATTATTATTAAGGATCAATCTACTAATACAAGTGATCCAAGATATTAAATAATTAAATATCTTATTTTTTTTCTTTTAAAACATAATAGCACTTTGAAACATTTGTAAAAATAAGAAAATCAGAGCATTTTATTTAATAAAATCTTTGTGGTAAATGTAATCTATTGTTCTGTTATGCTAAGGTTCATTTTGCTTGTGCTAAATTTATCAATGCAGATATCTTGATAAGTTAATTGAACAGAATATTCTTGCAACATTGCTAATCGTACTAGTCCTGCATACTGTGCAGCTATCTATTATTATTAGATTTAAATATAAAATCAAGTTTATAAACAATTGGTTGTTTGCAAAATAAACTTGTTTAGAAATTAATTATCTGTAAAATAAGCTTGCCAGTAAAACAAGTATCAATAAAATATAAAGTCTTTAAAGTAATTGTTGGTATGACAGATTTTTTTATAATGAACAATTATTAGAAGCCATAGTTATTTAGAGAGTTTGCCAAAATGCAAAATTGGAAAACTTTATAGTATTACATATTTAATATGTTGCCTCAACTTTAGAAGTAGGTATTTTCTGGTTAATATTGTAAATACATATAATTGTTAGAATCAAATTACTAAAAATTATTCTTTTTTTAAGGTAATATATTATTGCTTGTTTAATTATTGGTAAGTAAAGATAGGTTCCATGACTATTCAGGCAATGCAAAGACCTTCTATCTGATAATTAGATACTGTAGTTGCAATGATAGTACAAGGATAAGTAAAAGTTTATTTTAGTTTACTTTAATAGCTGTGTTTCTAAAGAATATAAATTACTAGAATAAGTATAAAATTTAATTCTGTTCAGTTTAACATTTAAGTTATAATTAACTATAATCAGTATAAAGTTTAATTTGTTCATTTTAATAATTATATTTTAAAAAAATGTATATATGATTAATGTTATTATTTAAATTCTATTTATTTTAATATTTATCAGGCTTTTTAACTATATTTTGTTTAGAAAAGTAAATCAAATATATTATGCCTAGTAAAAAATATGAATGAAAATGATAACAGCATTTTCTTTACCTACTATATATGATTATACTGGTCCTGCACAATATTGCATATTGTGCAGCCATTTTATTTTTGAGTATTTTGGTATCTTCTATGCCAATATGAATAATCTAACCACTATAAGATGTATTTCAGTAAGTTTTACAGCTTTTAATTAATTGATTTTGATTATTAAATTATTGTAAATTAGTGTCTTAATAAAATTAGTAACTACCTGATTACATTTCTTTAGTCATATTTATAGATTATAGTTCAATAGATTTTTTAAAAAATCTATTATTGCCTCTGATTAGAGATTTAATCTATTTAATATTGGATATTATTATTAAAAAGAAATTATAATCGATAAGGGCATTATAATAACAATCAGTTAGTGACAACTAAGTAAATGCTAAAAAATTCGATTCTTATTAGCTATTTCTTGAACCAATATGTGACACTTTCAAAATAAAGTAAAAAAATTATTTATAAAATAATTTTATTTGATTACATAAAAATTACAAAGATTACAATATAGTATAACCCTCCATAAATAAATGCACTACATTAGATTTTTATCACACTTTCTAGAAAATATTTTTATTTTTAGCTATATTCATAGTAGTACCCAGATTAAAAAGTTGCCATCTTTAGTGGATTTTAATACAATTCAAACATTTTCTTTTCATCTTTAACACTACTTATACATTCTTATAATAGATCTAAAATCGTATTTCCAACAGAGTTACCACCTTTATCTAATTTTAAATACCACAATTTTTATCTTTAGTAGTATTAAAACCATTAATTTTAGTGAAAAGCCATAGTCTTTAATATTGTTATCAATATAGTATAGGCATTAATATAGGAATTGGCACTGCTAAAGATATAAAAAAAGCCTTTGAATGGTTTTTAAAGTATGTAGAATGCAGTAATTTTATCTGCAATAAAAATGGTATAGATATTACAAAAGACAAAAGTATGACATTTGAATGGTATTCAAAAATCTGCTAAAGAAAGCAATCTTAATGAACAACATAGCTTGTGTTTACAATAAGTACCATCTTCAACAGATTTAAAATAACTTTCAAATACCTTCTTTATATTTTTTTTTAGTGCCACTCCTGCAGGGACAGTGATTTTCTGTGTTTCACATAATACCGCAGAATTCACATAAATATGCTTATATCACATAATTTGGTGTTTTCACCGCAGAATAGCACATAATGTGGTAATTTCACCGCAGAATAGCACATAATGTAGCAATTTATAAGAATTGTCACATAATTTGCCAATTTATTAGACAAAGTCTACAGATCCGGTATCTCCCGACGTAGAATTTGAATGAACTCAAATTACGAGCAAACAAAATCTGGAAAGTTCCGAAAATTTATGTCACAAAATCGCAAAATCGCACATAAATTTGGTAAACACGCCACAGAATTTCACATAATTTGGTCAAGTTACCGCATAATCGCGTATAATTTGGCAAATATGGTTCATGTCACATCACATAATTTAAATTTTGTCACCGCATAATTTTGATTTTGTCACCGCAGAAAATCACTGTCCCTGTACTCCTGTAATAGAATCTAAGATTCAATTTTTTGGCAAAATCACAACTTTCAGCAAATATTAAATATCAATAAATTGCTTTTTTCTACATATGCCTAAAGATTGCAACAATACACTATTAATGCTAACTAAGATCAACTCTTTTTACCCCTAATAATAGTAAAGTAACAATTGAGGCATAGATAGACTTGGTATGGGAAACTAGGATCAAATAGAGCTCTAGACTTAGTAATATCAGTACCTATATCATGTTCATTACAATATATAAAAATTGGTTGTTAATAATATATTAATAAAAAAATAGAGTTAGTAAAATGACTAGTACTGTATTTTGAGTATTGATACCACTGAAATTGATTTTTGAAAAAGGCCTATTTTGTCTTTATTAGAGAAAATTAAAATTTTTTATAAGAAAGAGCAAATAAAATTTATATAAATATGTTCCTTATAATTTTGTCTATTCAAAAAAAGTATCAAATAATTTCGTCTTTCAAGTAAAATAGGTCAAAAACAATTTCATCCTCAAATTTTAATTTCGGGTTTTAGAACCCGAAATGCTTTCGTCCTCATGTATAATTTTGAGTATCAATAATTGCTTAAGTTCAAATTTAGATCGCAAAATGCACAATATAAAAATAAACTCTATAAAGTAACAGAACAAATAACTTTACCTTAATTTTTTCTAATACCAAACAAGTTTATTAATTTCATTAAAATAAATAAAAGCAAAAGTGCTTTTTTTAGAAGACAACCAATTCATTTGTTAAAATGGTAAATTGATGAATTGTTGAAACAGTAAATTGGTGAATTGTTGAAACAGTGAATTGGTGAATTGTTGAAACAGTGAAATAGTAAATTGTGAATTGTTAAAATAGTGAATTAACCAATTCACAAATTCATTATTTTACCAATTCACCAATTCACAATTTTACCAATTTCTTCAATTTTACCAATTCACTATTTCTCCAATTTGCCAATTTACCAATTTACCAATTTTACCATTTTACCAATTTTACTGTTTTACTATTTTAGGCCACTCCAATTTAATTCTTTGTTTAACATTACAACTTCAAAATTTTTTAGAAGAGGGGGGGACATAAACAACATATGATTAGGTTCTGTTTGGGTCTAGCCATGATCAGAATAGGTCCAGTTTTGGTCTGGTCCAGGATCAGACAAGACTCAGACTATAAATTTTATCCTAACTGGTCTAAGACTAAATATACTTATATGTATTTTTTTGGTGCGGACAAGTTTACTTAGTGCATGAAGTTAGAATTAATTAGTAAAATTTTATGTATCATAAGATTTTATAGAATTTTATTAATAAAATTTTATAAAACACAAATTTTTATTGATTAATTCTAACTTTATAAATAAACATATTTCAGCACCTAAAAATGCATCAAATCAGCAGAATTATTTTTATTTTACTTGAAATTTGAAGAATAAATGCATAATTTTGGATTTTTGATCAAAAAAGTAAAATTTAAATATCTTTTCTCCAAATTTCAAGTAAAATAAAAATAATTCTGCTGATTTGTTGTATTTTTAGGTTCTAAATAAGTTTTTTTAGTGCATGGAGTTAGAATTAATTAGTAAAATTTTGTGAATAATAAAATTTTATAGAATTTTATTAATAAAATTCTATAAAATCTTATGATTCACAACTTTTACTAATTAATTCTAACTTAATGCATTAAGTAAACTTGTACAGTATCTAAAAATACATCAATCAGCAAAGTTGTTTTTATTTTACTTGAAATTTGAAGAATAGATGCATAATTTTGGATTTTTGATCAAAAAAGTTAAATTTAACTATCTTTTCTCCAAATTTCAAGTAAAATAAAAACAATTCCACCAATTTAATGTTTTTTAGGTTCTAAATAAGTTTATTTAGTGCATGAAGTTAGAATTAATTAGTAAAATTTTGTGAATCATAAAATTTTATAGAATTTTATTAATAAGATTCTATAAAATCTTATGATTCACAAACTTTTACTGATTAATTCTAACTTAATGCACTAAGTAAACTTGTACAGCACCTAAAAATACATCAAATCAGCAGAGTATTTTTATTTTACTTGAAATTTGGAGAATAGATGCATAATTTTGGATTTATTGATCAAAAAAGTTAAATTTAAGCATCTTTTCTTCAATTTCAAGTAACATAAAAACAATTCTGCTAATTTAATATATTTTTAGGCTCTGAACAAGTTTACCTAGTGCAATAAGTTAGAATTAATTAGTAAAATATTGTTAATTATAATATTTTATAGAATTTTATTAATAAAATTCTATATAATCTTGTTATTCATAAATTTTACTAATTAATTCTAACTTAATTCACTATGTAAACTTGTTCAGAGCCTAAAATATATTAAATTGGCAGTATTGATTTTATTTTACTTGAAATTTGAAGAAAAGATGCTTAAATTTGGCTTTTTTGATCAAAAATCCAAAATTATGTATCTATTTTCCAAATTTCAAGGAAAATAAAAATAAATCTACTGATTTGATGTATTTTTAAGTGCTAAACATGTTTACTTAGTGCATAAAGTTAGAATTAATTAATAAAATTTGTGTATTATAAGATTTTATAAAATTTTATTAATAAAATTCTATAAAATCTTATAATTCATAAAATTTTACTAATTAATTCTAACTAACTTATATAATGTTCCTAGGTTTGGCATGACTGTATAAGCAACTACTCTAATTTTGGTGATCTTTCTGTATGGGTTCATTTTAGTAATATAAAAAGTGAAATTTGAATCTAAGTAATATATATATATATATTGTTTAACTCCCCTCCATAATTTGCTCAATCTAGAGGGAGAAGGGAGGGGTTATGTTAAACATAGATTTAAATTGAAGCGGCCTTACCATTTCACCAAAATTTTATTTTGGTGTAATTCTGGTGAAACTATTTCACTATTTTACCTGGTAAAATAGTTTAATTTCACTAGCATCTTTATTTACAACTATTATTTTTTTAATATTTGATTTTTTTATACTAGTTTTCTACTAATTTTTTCCAATAGCTTTTTTTCTAATATTATTATTTTTTTTAGTATCATCAACAATATAATTTTTCAAATTTGATATATTAAATTCTAGGTTTTAAAAGTTACAAAAAAATTTGATGTTTATAATAGCATACAGATTTGAAATACTTATTTAATATAGTAAAAACAGCTATATCTTGAGATACAAACTTCCAACAAGTATACCAAGTAGAGATACAATTAAATATACCAAATTAAAAGCAAAAAGTATCTACTTGAAGCATTAATATACCAATTTGCAAGTTAAGATATTAGGTAATATTAGTAAAGTAGTGGATATATAAAAGATAATTAAAGATAAATAGTGATATACAAAATCTAGACAATTATATATATGAAAATATTGATAATTTTAGTAAATTTTAGCTATAAATAAATGGTCTTGGTATTAATTAATAAAAAATTTATTAATAATTATTTTATCTAAAACTTTATTTTAAAAAATCAAATAATTATTTAATTTAAATTTGATTAAATTAATTTTGATTTAAAATTAAATATTTAATTAATTAAATCAAATTACAGAATTTTACTAACTTTAGCTATATAAATCTTACTATCATATCAGCGGATCGGCGTAATTGGATCTTTTTTCGATAAACTGTTACACAAAAATTTGCTCCTAAGTAACGTTGAAAAACTAACAAACGAAGTACTTGTTACACCTAACAAAAGAGCCTTTTTGACGCCTAGACAAGTTAAAAAACCAATAAAACTTAATAAAAGAGCTATGCTAAGCTGTAGAAAGAAGTACTTTTATCGTTTGTTGAAATATTTGGGTGTTTTAGGATGGGTTGGGCATTGAGAAATGGGTTGGTAACTATCAAGGGTAAATTCAGAAGCTAATTTTCAAAAAATGGCCTTTTTAATATACTTTTGGCTTATAATTAAATACATGAATTTCATAATTTTCTACGTACTTAATTATAAATACAAAGCTGGTTAAAAAGGCCGTTTTTGTGAAAATTCGCTTTGTAATAAATTTTCGCATAAAATTTTTTTGATAATCCTCGATCATGATTGGTCGAGCCAACATGTTATGCCAATCTGCCAATATGTTTTACTAGTAAAATAAATATAACAATTAAAATAATCAATTAAATTTACTAATTATAATTATAATACTAGTAGTCATTAAATTTAATATAAAAATAAATAGATAATTAAATGGAGTATTATTGTATAATAATAGCTGTCCTGAAAAATTACTAGTTTTTTATATTGCAACAAAATTAAACTAAGTTAAATTTGATTATAAAATGTAAACGTTATTAATACTTGTTTTAATATTTTGGTTGTATAATCTTAAGAAAGAATTATTTAAATAATGCTTACAATTATTATCAGCAATTTTGAAAAATTTAAGCTTTAATATTGCAAAAAATCAAGCTAAATTAATTTTAATTATAAAATATAAGAATTATTGACTCTTGTTTTAATATTTTTGTATAACTTTAAAAAAATTTATAAAAATAATAATTTAAAAAAAAATATTAAAAAAAATAAATAGACAAAAAACAAAAAATTAATAAAAAAAATAATAAAAATAATAAAAAAGGTAAAAAGTAAGAAAAGTAAGAAGTAAGAAAAAAAGAAAAAAAACAAGTAAAAAAAATAAAAGGAAAAATGAAAAAATAAAAAAAAGACAAAATTAAAAAATTAAAAGAGTTTAAATAAAAAGAAAAACTAAAAATGCAAAGTTGAATCAAACAACTATCTAATATTATTGCCTCATACTAGAATTTATATATATAGGCCTCAACTTAGACAAACTCATGTTGGTTTTTCAAATTATTGATAAATTTAAGAACCCTTTTAAGTACTTCTGTTATCTTTTAAAGACGTTTAGTTTCTTACAAGTCCTTCTATTAAAAATATATATTGTTAAATAATTTAAAAATAACAAATTATAATTATATTTTATGTTCATACTACTCACCAATAATTTAATATAGCAATTGTTGAAATTTAAATCATTAGATATAGAAAATATATAATTTAAAAATTAAATGAAAAATTAAAAAATTTAAAACCAAATACACTAAAGCATATACTTACCCACTAATAAATAAACAAAAAATTATTATAAGTTTGCAAGTAGCATTTTAAGATTATCAATAATAATTAATATAAAGCTTATACTTACTCTCTAATAATTTGACCAAGGTATTTGTTAAAATATAATTTTAAAACTAAATATAATAAAACTTATACTTACATGCTAATAATTTGACAAAAATATTTGTTAATATATTTATTAAATGCATATTTTAAAAATAATAATTATAAGACTAAATATAATAAAACATTTACTTACTTGCTAATAATTTGACAAAAATATTTGATAAAATATTTATTAATGCATATTTTAGAAATACCAATTTTAAGATAATTATATTAAAATAATCTATTTATTTACTACCAGAGTGAGATTTTACCATTTTGATTAACTACTAATTTTGCAATATCAGGAGTAAAAAATTTATATATATCTTTGTTAAATCCTACCACACAGCATTGCACACAGATTCAGTGTAATACAATTTTTGTATAATAAAAAATTATATCACATATACTTGATATAACTTGATACTATAACTTATTTCTCTACATTTTTTTTTTGCAAAAAATTCATCTGGTAGTAAATAATTTTTTTTATATAATGAATTTATACTAACCAACTAATAATTTGACAAGAAAAAAATATTATTAAGATATAATTAGTATAACATAAAAATTATATAAAATTTTAGTAACTATATACTTACAGTCTAATAGAAGAATATGCATTATAAATTTATAAAATAATATTATTTAAAAAACAAAATTTTAGAAACAAATATAATTAAATTTATAGTAAAATTAAATACTTACAATCTAATAGAAAAAATGTGCATTATAAATTTATAACTAGTATTATTTAAACAAAATAAAATTTTAGAAATAGATATAATTAAGTTTGTATTTACCCCCTAATAATTTGTTAGAAATATTTGTTCAAGTATTGTAAATAATATTTTGAGAATTATAAATGATAATTTAAAAAAATAAAGATTATATTTACTTGCTAATAATTAGATAGAAGTACATATTAAAATATTTATTGATACATATTTTAAAAAAATTATTAATTAATGGTTTTAAAAACTTGTAATTCTTATATTTACCAACTAATAGTTTTACAAAATATGAATCGTTAGATATAAAAATTGGTAATTTAAAATTATCACATAGTAAATTTATAAATAATTATAATAAAACCTATGCATACCAACTAGCAATTTACAAAAAGAAAGTTTAGATCATAAAATGATTAATAATGTTATTTAATAAAGTAAAATTTTAAAAACATGTACTTACTCACTAATAATTTAATAAAAAAAAAAGACATATAAGGTTATAAATAGCATCTATTAAAATTTATTAAAACTTTAGAAAGATATATAATAAAACTTATACTTACGAGCTAATAATTCAATAAAAGAGATTATATTATAAAATTTTAAATAATATCATTTAAAAGAAAATATGATAAAGCTTATAATTACTCTCTAATAAATTAATAGTAATATTTTTAAATATTTATTAGATGCATATTTTAAAAATTATTAATAATAATTTGAAAAACAATATAATAAAGCTTATACATACTCGCTAATAATTCAGTCAAAGAAGATATATATTATAAAATTAGAAATAACATTGTCTAAAACTATCAAATATATATTTAAAAACAAATATAATAAATTTTATACTTACGAGCTAATAATTTAATAAAAGAAAATTGTATTATAAAGTTATAATATTATGTAGCATAATTTAAAGTCGAATAAAAATTTTAAAACTATATAACAAAACTTATACATACCAGCTAAAATTTGACAAAAGAAAATGTATTTTATAAATTATTAAAATATAAAATTTAAAAATTATCAAATAAGAATCTAAAAGAAATATAATGAAGTTTATACATACTTATTACTAATAATTCAATAGAAGATAGATATTATAAAGTTATAAATAAATTATAAAAATCACCAAATGAAATCTAAAAAAAAAATATACTAAAGTTTATACTTACTCGCTAATTATTCAATAAAAAAGACATTATAAATTTATATTAAAGTCAAATAAAATCTTCAAAGCAAATACAATAAAGTTTATATTTACCCTCTAATAATTCAATAAAAGAAAATTTGTTATAAATTTATAAATAACATAATTTAAGATCAAATAAAATTTTTAAAAACAAGTGCAATAAAACCTATACTTACTCACTAAAGATTTGACAGAGGCATTTGTTAAAATATTTTGTTAGTAAATTTTAAACAAATATAATATAGCTTATACTTACGGGCTAATAAGTTGACAGAAGAATTTGTTAAAATACATATATTAAATATATATCATTAGATATAGAAGATATGTAATTTAAAAATCAAATAAAAACTTTAAACAAAATATACTAAAACATATACTTACAGACTAATAATTTAACAAAAAAAATTTTGTTTGTGTATTATAAGTTTGTAGATAGAATATTTTAAAACTTTCAATGATGTTCTAAAAATAAATACAATAAAATCTTATACTTACAGACTAGTAATTTGATAGAAGATATTTGTTAAAATATTTATTAAATGCATATGTTTAAAATAATAAATTTACGATAATTATTTTAAGTGAAAAAAAGTAACTTGGGTAAATAAATAATTCTTTTTATACTAACCAACTAATGATTTGACAAGAGAAAATATTTATTATAAAGTTATAACTAGCATAACATAAAAATCAAATGAAATGCTTACACTCTAATAAAAGAAATTATGCGGTATGAATTTATAATTAGTAGTATTTAAAATATAGTAAAATTTTAGAGATAATATCATAAAGTTTATAATACCCGCTAATAATTTTGATAAAAACATTTGTTTAAATATTGTAAAATACATGTTTTGAAAATCAAAATAATAATTTTAAATAATTAAATTTATATTTACTCGCTAGTAATTCAATAAAAGTATAAATAAAAAATTTATTAGATATATATTTTAAAAAAATTATCAAATAATGAATTTAAAAACTTGTGATTCTTATATTTACCAACTAATAATTTAAAAAAAAATTTGTTAAAATATTTATTGAATGCATATTTTAAAAATTATAATTTTAAGATAATTATATTTATCACCCAGAGTGAGATCTTATTTAGATTAATCAATAAATTTGCAATATCAAATGGCTACACAGCATTGCACACTGTATCCAATGTGATCTGACTTTTACATAATGAAAAATTAAATCATATGTATTTTTGATATCACGTATTCTATAAAGAAATGTTCTCTATTTGTTAAACAACGCTATATAGCAAGATGCTAAATTGCATTTTTTAATCAAAAAAAATTCACCTGGGGATGGTAAATAATTTTTTTTTATAATAATAAAATTTATACTTACCAACTAACAATTTAACAAAAGAAAACATTTATTATAAGTTATAATTGGTATAATATAAATCAAGTAAAATTTTAGTAATTATATACTTACACGCTAATAGAAGAAAATATATATTATAAATTTATAATTAGTATAATATAAAAATCAAATGAAATTTTAGTAACTATATACTTACGACCTAATAGAAGAAAGTATGCATTATAAAATTTATAAATAATATTATTTAAAGCACAATAAAATTTTAGAAACAAATATAATAAAGTTTATACTTACTGCCTAATAATTTGTTAGAAATTTTTGTTTAAATATTGTAAAATACATATTTGAAATTATAAATAATAATTATGGTATTTGCATGTAATAATGCACATTATTTTGAAACTCCATTTTTTCAATAATAACATCTATGCATGTTCCAAAATAACATGCCCCTTAAATATATTATATTACATATTTTGATTGAATTTTTAGGCTAAGTTAATTGATAAAATAGGCTTCTTCTTGTAACCTATATTTGTTAAAATGATTCGAATTACCGCGTATGTGCATCTCAAAATAATGCCCAAATTTGCATTATTATACCCAAATACAGTATAAAAAAATAATGTTTATAATAAAACTTTAAAGACAAGTATAATAAAGTTTATACTTACCAACTAATAATTCGATAGAAATATTTATTTAAAATTGTAAAATATATATATATTTGAACATCATAAATAATAATTTTAAAAAATAATGTTTATACTTACTAGCTAATAATTTGATAGAAACACAAGTTAAAATATTCATCAGATACATATTTTAAAAGTAATAATTTTTAAAAACTTGTGATTCTTATATTTACCAGCTAATAATTTTACAAAATATGAATTGTTAGATATAAAAATAGATAATTTAAATTATTAAATAGTAAGTTTATAAACAATTATAATAAAACCTATGCATACCAACTAGCAATTTGAAAGAAAAAATTTTATTGTAAAATGATTTATGTGTTATTTAATAAAGTAAAATTTTAAAACATGTACTTACTCACTAATAATTTAATAAAAAAAAGATATATAAGGTTATAAATAGATCTATTAAAATTTATCAAAAATTTAGAAAGATATATAATAAAACTTATACTTACGAGCTAATAATTCAATAAAAGAGATTATATTATAAAATTATAATAATATCATTTAAAATCATAAAATAAGAAAATATGATAAAGCTTATAATTACTTGCTAATAAATTAATAGAAACATTTTTAGATATTTGTTAGATGTATATTTTAAAATTATTAATTATAATTTGAAAACCAAATATAATGAAACTTATACTTACGACCTAATAATATAATAAAAAAGTTATTATAAATTTATAAATAACATTATATATTATCATAAAATGAAACAATTAAAAAAACATATAATAAAGTTTTATACTTACTTGCTAATAATTTAATAAAAAAATATGAATTATAAAGTTATAATATCATATAGCATAATTTAAAGATAAATAAAATTTTAAAACGTATAATAAAGCATATACATACCAGCTAAAAATTTGACAAAAGAAAATATATTTTATAAATTATTAATACATAATTTAAAATTATCAAATAAAATTTAAAAACAAATATAATGAAGCTTATACTTACGCGCTAATAATTCAATAGAATATAAATTATAAATTTATAAATAGATTATTTAAAATCATCAAATAAAAATTTAAAAATAATATTAAAGCTTATACTTACTAGCTAATAATCCAGTAAAAGTTGTGCATTGTAAATTTATATTAAAATCAATAAAATTTTAAAAGCAAAGATTATATTTACCCGATCCTAATTTGATAAAAGAAAAATATGATTATAAATTTATATAAATAACTTAATTATAATCAAATAAAATTTTTAAAAACAAGGATAATAAAACCTATTCTTACGCTCTAAAAATTTAACAGAGGAATTTGTTAAAATATTTGTCAGTATTTGTTAAAATGCATATGTTAAAATATATGTAGAAAATATATAATTTAAAAACAAATAAAAAACCTAAAATCTAATACACTAAAGCATATACTTACTGACTAATAATGCAAGCAAAAAAAAATTTGCATTGTAAGTTTGTAGATAGCATAATATTTTAAGATCACTAATGATAATCTTAAAAATTAATATAAAGCTTATACTTACTCGCTAATAATATGATAAAGATATTTTTAAAATATGATTTTAAAACTAAATGTAATAAAGCTTCTACTTACCGGCTAATAATTTGACAAAAAATTTGTTAAAATATTTATGCAATAATTTTAATTATACTGTATTAAAAGTAGTTTATTTTTTATCACCCAAAATGCGATCTTACTACTTAAATTAAACAATAAATTTGCAACATCAGGTGTTACAAATTTTTTGATAAAATTTATGTAATAACTTTGTTAGCCTACTGTACAGTGTTGCACACAGTATCTGGTGTGATCCGATCTTTTCTGTATGTATGTAAGTATATGAAAAAATTAAATCAAATATATTTGATATCTCATGATACTATAAATAATATTCTCCACATCATTTGTTACATAAATGTAGCGCTATATGGCAAGATGCTAAAATGCATTTTTTTAAGCAGAAAAATTCATTTGGGTGGTAAAAAAAAATTTTTTTTAATAAAATTTATACTTACCAACTAATAATTTGACAAGAGAAAATATAAATTATAAATTTCAAAATAGTATTATTTAAGACATAGTAGAATTTTAGTAACTATATACTTACCGACTAATAGAAGTAAATATTCATTAAAATTTATAAATAGTATCATATTACGTATTTAAAAACAATAAAATTTTAGAGAAAATATAATAAAGATTACACTTACCCACTAATAATTTTGATAAATATATTTGTTTAAATATTGTAAAATACATATTTACAAACCCACTAATAATAATTTTCAAAAATAAAGATAAAGTTTATACTTACCCACTAATAATTTGATAGAAGCATATATTAAAATATTTATCAGATATATATTTTTTTAAAAAAATTATCAAATATTAATTTTAAAAACTTGTGATTCTTATATTTACCAGCTAATAGTTTACAAAGCATTTGTTAAAATATGAATCAGTAGATATAAAAATGGATAATTTTAAGATAATTATATTAAAAGTAACTTATTTATTTTACCACCCAGTGTAAGAGATCTTACCACTTAGAATAATTAATAAATTTGTAACATCAGATATAACAAAATTTTCTTACAAAGTTTATGCATAACTTTTTTAAATCTGTTGCATAGTATTGCACAAAGTATCCAAAATGATCCAGTTTTTTACATAATGAAAATTAAATCATATGTATGTTAATATCACATAATTCTATAAATAATATTCTCTTCATTATTTGTTATGCATAGTGCTAGATACAATGCTGTATAGCAAGATGCTAAAATGTATTTATTCAAGCAGAAAAAATTCACCTGGGTGGTAAATAAAATTTTTTTAATAATGGAATATATATTTACCAACTAATAATTTGACAAGATAAAATAAATATTATAAAGTTATAATTAGTATAACATAAAAATCATTTGAAATTTTAATAACTATATACTTACAAACTAATAGAAGAAAATATATATTATAAATTTATAAATAGTATTATTTAAAACACAGTAGAATTTTAGTAACTATATACTTACAGTCTAATAGAAGAAAATATGCATTAAGTGTTATGTATTTAAAAACAATAAAATTTTAGAGACAAAATAATAAAGTTTATACTTACTCGCTAATAATTTGATAGAAATATTTGTTTTAAATATTGCAACATACATATTTTGCTAAATAATAATTTTAAAAAATAAAGCTTTTACTTACCAGCTAATAATTTGACAAAAATATTTTTTTAATATTGCAAAATACATATTTTGACAATAATATTTTTAAAAATATAGTTTATTTATTTAAATAATACATATTTTGAAAATTATAAATAATAATTTTAAAAAATACAATTTATACTTACGGGCTAATAATTTGATAAAATTTGTTTAATTATTATAAAATACATATTTTTCAAATTATAAATAATAATTTTAAAAATAAAGTTTTGTTTAAATATAGTAAAATACATATTTATAAAAATAAAATTTATACTTACTCTCCAACACTTTGATAGAAAAAATATTTGTTTTAAATATTGTAAAATACATATTTTGAAAATCATAAATGATAATTTTTAAAAATAAAATTTATACTTACCCACTAACAATTTGATAGAAAAAATATTTGTTTAAATATTGTAAAATAATATTTTGAAATCATAAATAATAATTTTAAATAATTAATATTATATTTACGTGCTAATAATTTAATAGAAGCACATGTTAAAATATTTATCAGATACAAATTTTAAAAATAAAGATGTTAAAAACTTGTGATTCTTATATTTACCAGCTAATAGTTTTACAAAAGCATTTGTTAAAATATGAATTGTTAGATATAAAAATGAATATTTTAAATTATTGAATAGTAAGTTTATAAATAATTATAATAAAACCTATGCATACCAACTGCAATTTACAAGAAAAATTTAGATTGTAGAATGATTAATAACGCAATTTAAAAATAAAGGAAAATTTTAGAAATATGTACTTACTCACTAATAATCAATAAAAAAAAGGGCATATAAGGTTATATAAATGCCATTATTAAAATTTATCAAAAATTTAGAAAGATATATAATAAAACTTATACTTACTCACTAATAATTCAATAAAAAAGATTATATTATAAAATTATAAATAATATCATTTAAAAGAAAATATGATAAAACTTATAATTACTCGCTAATAAATTAATAGTAACATTTATAAAGATTTATTAGATGCGTATTTTAAAAATTATTAATAATAATTTAAAAAAAACAATATAATAAAGCTTATACATACTTGCTAATAATTCAATCAAAGAAGATATATATTATAAAATTATAAATAACATTATTTAAAACCATCAAATATAAATCTTATATTTAGAAATAAATATAATAAAGTTTATACTTACGAGCTAATAAATTAAAAAAAATACTCATTATAAAGTTATAATAGCATGTAACATAATTAAACATATAATAAAGCTTATTTCATACCAGCTAAAAATTTGACAAGAAAAAATGTATTTTATAAATTATTAATAATATACTTAAAAATTATCAAATAAAAAGCTAAAGACAAATATAATGAAGTTTATACTTACGTGCTAATAATCCAATAGGAGATAGATATTATAAAGTCATAAATAGATCATTTAAATTCATCAAAAAATATATATACTAAAGCTTATACTTACTCGCTAATAATCCAATAAAGAAGATGTGCATTATAAATTTATATTAAAATCAAATAATATTTTAAAATCAAATACAATAGAGTTTATATTTACCCGCTGATGATTCAATAAAAGAAATTATGGTTATAAATTTATAGATAACATAATTTAAGATCAAATAAAATTTTTAAAAACAAAGCGCAATAAAACCTATACTTACACACTAAAAATTTGACAGAGAGTATTTGATAAAATATTTGTCAGCGAATTTTAAACAATTATAATATAGCTTATACTTACGAGCTAATGATTAATAAATAAAATATACAGTAAAGGTTGTAAGTAGAATGATTTAAGACGAAAAAAATTTTAAAATTAATATAATAAGCTTAAATAAATGAATAATTATAATTTAGAAATAATGTAATAAAGCTAATAATTCGATAAAAAAAAAAGGTTATTATATATTATAAAGCTATATCATTTAAGAAGCAAATGTACTGAGACTTAATAAAAAAAAATATGCATTATAAAGTTATAAATAGCATAATTTAAAACCAAATAAAATTTAAAAACAAATACAATAATGCTTATACTTATCTTCTAATAACTGCAGAAGCATTTGTCAAATATTCGTTAGGTGAATATTTTAAGAAATTATCAATTATTTTAAAAATAAATATAATAAAGCTTATACTTAAAGCTTATACTTACATGAAATTAATCTAATAACAATTTGGAAACAATTATAGAAACATATGCTTACCCTCTAATAATTCAATAAAAACAACATCAAAAATGTGAATTAAGTTACAAATAACAATTTGGTATTATCAAATGATATAAAATGCGTAATATAAATAAAATGTAATTAATTTTAAAATTTTATGTTATATGTTTAAAAATAAACTATTATAAAACAATAAAACAAATTAATTACCTTTGCTGTAATTGAGGAGTCGAGGTTGTCAAGTAAACATTTAAAATAACAATAATAAGAATTAAAATGAAGTAATTTAATTTCATTGTGACAATTAATATTAGACTGAGTGAATTATTATTAGTGAAATGTGAATTATTATTAGTGAAAAGATAATTTAACACCTTTACCACCTTAATCGTGCTCAAGTTGTATTTATAATATTTTTTGAAAAAAAACACTTCGTGAAACGAATGTTAAAGTGACAATTTTCAGGGAGAACTTTAGGCCGTGATTAGAGGACAAGATAAGAACTTATGATTTTACTGATAAAAACTTTGCATTTTTTATTCTCTATCACGCATAGAGATGGCGATCGGTGAAAATTTTCTTAATCGATCATATGGTCAATCATTTATAAAATGTTCTTGATCGATTATTATTTGCAC
Source organism: Gigaspora rosea (assembly GCA_003550325.1). Taxonomy (NCBI): domain Eukaryota; kingdom Fungi; phylum Glomeromycota; class Glomeromycetes; order Diversisporales; family Gigasporaceae; genus Gigaspora; species Gigaspora rosea. The sequence goes on from QKWP01000028.1 coordinate 86,511, forward strand.
AATTATATGCGATCGATCATTATTATAATACATAATTTTATTCTCTAGAAAGACCATTACCATATAGAAAAGATAGTCCTCCGTTAATTTTTAATTTCGAGCCATCTTAGTTTTTTATAGTTTTTTTTTTTTGGTTAGATATATGGGGTGTCTTCAATTAAAAGGGCCCATTTTTACATTTTTTTGAAAAATGAGTTTTCGTTAAATTCATATAAATTTTGACATGATTGACTTTTTTTAATTATAAATGAAAGTTGAATTACATAATAAAAAATCAAGATAATGTAAAAAGAAAAATTACATGAGGCCAACACGTCACGAGTTTATCCGATAGTCACCTGCCGTCTTTAACCAATCAATATCGTGAAATTTGATTGATCCCGGATCAGTCCGAAAATCAAAACAAATAATTAAACTCAAATTTCTCAAAATAAAATATATGTAAAAATGGGCCCTTTTAATTGAAGACACTCCATATGACTTTGAAATATGAACTACTATAAACATTAGAAAATGGTAAGAGAAGCAAGAGATTGTCTTATAGTTCTTAATGTGTAGTAAGAAAGGAGAGATTGTTAATGCCAAGGCAAGGGCATTTAAGGCCTTTGGTTAGTAGAGAAGGTTATCTTTCTTTCCATCCCATCACTTCCGCCTGTCTCTCGGTAGTAGTGCTCCTAATAGGGTCGGGTCAACCCGAAAACCAACCCGACCCGAAACTTCGGGTCGGGTTCGGGTTAGAAAAATTGAACCCGAAAAGTTCGGGTTGGGTTCGGGTTCGGGTTCAATGAACCCGACCCGAACCCGACCCGACCCGACTCGAAATATTATAGACTAGGAAAATGCGTAGCATTGTTAGATCCGGAGCATATCATATGATGGTCATCTCATTACACAAACGCGTGAATATGCATATTTTGTTACACTAAATTAACAAATTTGAACACGCGTGGTGACAGACAAAAAATTTCCAAATTACGTTTCTGATATGATCTTCATAAAGATTATGCTGATACATCAAAAAAGCAACTTTTTGGGGGCTAAGTGCATCAAAAACGTAATTTTTGTATCACTTAATGCATAGAAATTGAGGATCCTCCGCTACGCTCCGGATCAATAACCCAAAGTAGAAATAGTATTTTTTTATTCTAGCAAATCATAGATAAATATGTACTTTATTTAAATCTTTAATAAACATATTTGCATTCATGATAGTAGATCTTAAATGAATGCATTTTAACTAATTTAAAATTAATACATACTGTAACTATTAAGGTGGGAGAGCATATACGTTTTACCAATTTAACTCTAATAGTTACTAGGAGATAGGTTTCTGATTTACTTGAATAAAGGTCTCTTCAGCACTACATTAGCTTACTTCCTTTATTCTTCTTTAAGTAAAATCGAAGGAAACTTCTCTACTTGTATCTATTGTATTGTATTGGGTTCTATTGTATTGGATCGGGTTCTATTGTATTGGATTGTGGTCTCTCGATGTCTTTATTGAAGTCAAATTCATTCGTTTATATACATTTGAATTTAATATACAACACGCTGAAGTGTTGTTTGGCACGTTAACGTGTTGTTTAACACGCTACGTCAGTGTTGTTGACTGGAAGCTGGAACTTCACTGGACGTCCAGACAATTCCAATGTTTCAGTGGTTCCAGTGAAGTTTTCACTGGAAGGGATTATTTCACTGGAACCAGTACAATATTAGCCAATCAAAATACGAATAAGAATTAAGGTTATTGTATACACGTGATATTGGGGTGCGCATACTATGTAAATCAAACTATATAAAAAGTTAATATCGAAGATTTTTGTATAACAATATTGATCGATATGTTCATTTCTCACAATTTATAGAATAATATACAATACAGCACATATTTAATTCTTGAGCGATTTAAAATTAATAAAGTACTAGCATCACCCGGTGCAAAACTTGTCTACATCATAAATTTAATGTATTTTAAATAACATGATTTTAATATTTCGGTTGTTTATTATATTATTTAATAGGTCGATAAATAAATTACACTTTAAACTTATACTGACTTTCAGTTTTTTGTAAGTATATACTGTAATAATTATTATTATCATATATTATATATATGAATACATACTCGTACAGTAAGCACTTATTTTATTTTCTATTACATACTTTACACAGTACGGAATATAATAAGAAAAGTGCAAGTTGAACGCTGCGTGATAAAAGGATTATTCTAAACTATTATTGTTCCGAGCCATTTCTGAATTTACTTCAATTCTGAATTGAAACGTGTTCTTTCTCGATTTTCACAGATCATGAGACCATAGAATAATTACTTATTAATAATTACATTTCTATTTGCAATGATCTTTTTCATTAATATTTATAAAGACAATTCTTTTATTGGTTCATCTTTTTTTTTTT